>JARYGA010038151.1:0-42889 GCA_030545235.1 Helianthus tuberosus | reverse complement strand
GCTTGGTATATCTGATGGAGAAGAAACCATTAGCACAAATCCAAATTTTGATCAAGAACAATGAGTTAAGGTAATGTTTTTTTTTTTTGTTTAAATGTTATGTATTTAGGTCAATTATAAATGGTTGTATATTATATGTTGGTTTTTTTGTCTAATTGTTAGGTGTTTGGGCCATTTCTTATATATGTTTTTCTTTTGAGTCAAGAACAAAAAGTTCCATAAACTAAAAAATTTTTAGATTATTTTTTATTAATACTAATGCTTGTTTATAGGGCTGATGATGGCAGGGTACATATGATGAGAAGTGTTGGCGCTAAGTTGTATGATAGTGAGATTCTCACCCAAAAGAACGTTTAGACTCGTGTAAACATGTGCAATTTAGAATATGTTACTTATTTCACAATGTGTTGCTAACATTTGGAATATGTATCGGATCGAACTTAATATTGAAGTTATAATATTATGATTTCTACATTTACAATTTTATCAAATTCTTATTTTATATTTTATATTGTAAAAAAATGTGATTGTTGTGTCAAAATTATGTTCCACTAAAAGGTTCTTTTTTTAATTTTTGTAAAAAAAAAGTGCCACTAAAACTACTATGGATATGTAACTAGGATTATTTTTTAAAGGCACAAAAAATGTGCTACTAAAGCCTTTGTTAATTTTGTGGCAAAAAAAAAGTGCCACTAAAAGCACAAAAACTTTGTGCGGCAGATAGAAAAAGTGCCACTAAAAGGCTTTAGCGTCAGCGCTTCTAGTGTCACTTTTTTTGTGTGCCGCTCACTTCTACAGGGGTCATTAGTGGCTCTTTTTTGTTTTCTTTTGGCACTTTTTGTATGTCACTGAATGACATTTTTTTTGTAGTGCCACCAGACTTTTCTCCATCAATTAGGAATCTGATGCCGTCACTAAACACATTCCTTAAATTGTAGCCACTTGTTGAGTGTTTTTTTTGGTGTCTAATCCGCATATATATCACCATTGCCCTTGATTTTCTTGACTGTATATCTCTTAAATATCAACATATACACCTGTGATTTAGTTTACGAATCATTTTCAATGCCGAGAACCTCGATTAGAGAGTATAAAAGGCGTAAGGTTCACAATGGTGTAAAATTAAAATGAGATATACCGGGCTAGGATTCGAGTTACAGGAACAAGGGCCAAACCAACCACCCAAGAATGGAATCGTCGAGCGAAAACACTTGACAACCTCCTAGAAGCAGCTTTTCTTACCACCAGACCTTTCTCCATCAATTAGGAATCTGTTGCCGTCATTAAACACATTCCTTAAATTGTAGCCATTTGTTGAGTGTTTTTTTTTTGTGTCTAATCTGCATATGTATCACCATTGCCCTTGATTTTCTTGACTGTATATATCTCTTAAATATCAACATATACACGTGTGATTTAGTTTACGAAGATTTTTCAATGCCGAGAACCTCGATCAGAGAGTAAAAAAGACGTATGGTTCACAATGGTGTAAAATTAATATAGGATATACCGGGCTAGGATTCGAGTTACAGGAACAAGGGCCAAACCAACCACCCAAGAAATGAATCGTCGAGCGAAAACACTTGACAACCTCCTAGAAGCAGCTTTTCTTGCCACCAGACCTTTTTCCATCAATTAGGAATCTGATTCCGTCACTAAACGCATTCCTTAAATTGTAGCCATTTGTTGAGAGTTTTTTTTTGTGTCTAATCCACATATATATCAACATTGCCCTTGATTTTCTTGACTGTATATCTCTTAAATATCAACATATACACGTGTGATTTAGTTTACGAAGATTTTTCAAAGCCGAGAACCTCGATCAGAGAGTAAAAAAGGCGTAAGGTTCACAATGGTGTAAGATTAAAATGGGATATACCGGGAAAGGATTCGAGTTATAGGAACAAGGGCCAAACCAACCACCCAAGAATGGAATCGTCGAGCGAAAACACTTGACAACCCCCTAGAAGCAGCTTTTCTTGCCACCAGACCATTCTCCATCAATTAGGAATCTGATGCCGTCTCTAAACACATTCCTTAAGTTGTAGCCATTTGTTGAGTGTTTTTTTTTTGTGTCTAATCCGCATATATATCACCATTGCCCTTGATTTTCTTGACTGTATATCTCTTAAATATCAACATATACACGTGTGATTTAGTTTACGAATATTTTTCAATGCCGAGAACCTCGATCAGAGAGTAAAAAGGGCGTAAGGTTCACAATGGTGTAAAATTAAAATGGGATATACCGGGCTTGGATTCTAGTTACAGGAACAAGGGCCAAACCTACCACCCAAGAATGAAATTGTCGAGCGAAAACACTTGACAACCTCCTAGAAGCAGCTTTACTTACCACCAGACCTTTCTCCATCAATTAGGAATCTGATGCCGTCACAAAACTCATTCCTTAAATTGTAGCCATTTGTTGAGTGTTTTTTTTAGTGTCTAATCCGTATATATATCACCATTGCCCTTGATTTTCTTGACTGTATATCTCTTAAATATCAACATATACACCTGTGATTTAGTTTACGAAGCATTTTCAATGCCGAGAACCTCGATTAGAGAGTATAAAAGGCGTAAGGTTCACAATGGTGTAAAATTAAAATGGGATATACCGGGCTAGGATTCGAGTTACAGGAACAAGGGCCAAACCAACCACCCAAGAATGGAATCGTCGAGCGAAAACACTTGATAACATCCTAGAAGCAGCTTTTCTTACCACCAGACCTTTCTCCATCAATTAGGAATCTGTTGCTGTCACTAAACACATTTCTTAAATTGTAGCCATTTGTTGAGTGTTTTTTTTTGTGTCTAATCTGCATATGTATCACCATTACCCTTGATTTTCTTGACTGTATATATCTCTTAAATATCAACATATACACGTGAGATTTAGTTTACGAAGATTTTTCAATGCTGAGAACCTCGATCAGAGAGTAAAAAAGGCGTAACGTTCACAATGGTGTAAAATTAAAATGCGATATACCAGGCTAGGATTCGAGTTACAGGAACAAGGGCCAAACCAACCACCCAAGAACGGAATCGTCGAGCGAAAACACTTGACAACCTCCTAGAAGCAGCTTTTCTTGCCACCAGACCTTTCTCCATCAATTTGGAATCTGATTCCGTCACTAAACACATTCCTTAAATTGTAGCCATTTGTTGAGTGTTTTTTTGTGTCTAATCCGCATATATATCACCATTGCCCTTGATTTTCTTGACTGTATATCTCTTAAATATCAACATATACACGTGTGACTTAGTTTACGAATATTTTTCAATGCCGAGAACCTCGATCAGAGAGTAAAAAAAGGCGTAAGGTTCACAATGGTGTAAGATTAAAATGGGTTATACCGGGCTAGGATTCGAGTTACAGGAACAAGGGCCAAACCAACCACCCAAGAATGGAATCGTCGAGCGAAAACACTTGACAACCTCCTAGAAGCAGCTTTTCTTGCCACCAGACCTTTCTCCATCAATTAGGAATCTGATGCCGTCACTAAACACATTCCTTAAATTGTAGCCATTTGTTGAGTGTTTTTTTGGTGTCTAATCCGCATATATATCACCATTGCCCTTGATTTTCTTGACTGTATATCTCTTAAATATGAACATATACATTTGTGATTTAGTTTACGAAGATTTTTCAATGCCAAGAACCTCGATCAGAGAGTAAAAAAGGCGTAAGGTTCACAATGGTGTAAGATTAAAATGGGATATACCGGGCAAGTATTCGAGTTACAGGAACAAGAGGCAAACCAACCACCCAAGAATGGAATCGTCGAGCGAAAACACTTGACAACCTCCTAGAAGCAGCTTTTCTTGCCACCAGACCATTCTCCATCAATTAGGAATCTGATGCCGTCACTAAACACATTCCTTAAATTGTAGCCATTTGTTGAGTGTTTTTTTTTTGGTGTCTAATCCGCATATATATCACCATTGCCCTTGATTTTCTTGACTGTATATCTCTTAAATATCAACATATACACGTGTGATTTAGTTTACGAATATTTTTCAATGCCGAGAACCTCGATCAGAGAGTAAAAAAGGCGTAAGGTTCACAATGGTGTAAAATTAAAATGGGATATACCGGGCTAGGATTCGAGTTACAGGAACAAGGGCCAAACCTACCACCCAAGAATGGAATCGTCAAGCAAAAACACTTGACAACCTCCTAGAAGCAGCTTTTCTTGCCACCAGACCTTTCTCCATCAATTAGGAATCTGATGCCGTCACTAAACACATTCCTTAAATTGTAGCCATTTGTTGAGTGTTTTTTTGGTGTCTAATCCGCATATATATCACCATTGCCCTTGATTTTCTTGACTGTATATCTCTTAAATATGAACATATACATTTGTGATTTAGTTTACGAAGATTTTTCAATGCCAAGAACCTCGATCAGAGAGTAAAAAAGGCGTAAGGTTCACAATGGTGTAAGATTAAAATGGGATATACCGGGCAAGTATTCGAGTTACAGGAACAAGGGGCAAACCAACCACCCAAGAATGGAATCGTCGAGCGAAAACACTTGACAACCTCCTAGAAGCAGCTTTTCTTGCCACCAGACCATTCTCCATCAATTAGGAATCTGATGCCGTCACTAAACACATTCCTTAAATTGTAGCCATTTGTTGAGTGTTTTTTTTTGGTGTCTAATCCGCATATATATCACCATTGCCCTTGATTTTCTTGACTGTATATCTCTTAAATATCAACATATACACGTGTGATTTAGTTTACGAATATTTTTCAATGCCGAGAACCTCGATCAGAGAGTAAAAAGGGCGTAAGGTTCACAATGGTGTAAAATTAAAATGGGATATACCGGGCTAGGATTCGAGTTACAGGAACAAGGGCCAAGCCTACCACCCAAGAATGAAATTGTCCAGTGAAAACACTTGACAACCTCCTAGAAGCAGCTTTTCTTACCACCAGACCTTTCTCCATCAATTAGGAATGTGATGTCGTCACTAAACACATTCCTTAAATTGTTGCCATTTGTTGAGTGCTTTTTTTGGTGTCTAGTCCGCATATATATCACCATTGCCCTTGATTTTCTTGACTGTATATCTCTTAAATATCAACATATACACCTGTGATTTAGCTTACGAAGCATTTTCAATGCCGAGAACCTCGATTAGAGAGTATAAAAGGCGTAAGGTTCACAATGGTGTAAGATTAAAATGGGATATACCGGGCTAGGATTCGAGTTACAGGAACAAGGGCCAAACCAACCACCCAAGAATGGAATCGTCGAGCGAAAACACTTGACAACCTCCTAGAAGCAGCTTTTCTGGCCACCAGACCATTCTCCATCAATTAGGAATCTGATGCCGTCACTAAACACATTCCTTAAATTGTAGGCATTTGTTGAGTGTTTTTTTGGTGTCTAACCCGCATATATATAACCATTGCCCTTGATTTTCTTGACTCTATATCTCTTAAATATCAACATATACACGTGTGATTTAGTTTACGAAGATTTTTAATTCCGAGAACCTCGATCAGAGAGTAAAAAAGGCGTAAGGTTCACAATGGTGTAAAATTAAAATGGGATATATCGGGCTAGGATTCGAGTTACAGGAACAAGGGCCAAACCTACCACCCAAGATTGAAATTGTCGAGCAAAAACACTTGACAACCTCCTAGAAGCAGCTTTTCTTACCACCAAACCTTTCTCCATCAATTAGGAATCTGATGCCGTCACTAAACAAATTCCTTAAATTGTTGCCATTTGTTGAGTGTTTTTTTTTGGTGTCTAATTCGCATATATATCACCATTGCCCTTGATTTTCTTGACTGTATATCTCTTAAATATCAACATATACACCTGTGATTTAGTTTACGAAGCATTTTCAATGCCGAGAATCTCGATTAGGGAGTATAAAAGGCGTAAGGTTCACAATGGTGTAAAATTAAAATGGGATATACCGGGCTAGGATTCGAGTTACAGGAAAAAGGGCCAAACCAACCACCCAAGAATGGAATCGTCGAGCGAAAACACTTGACAACCTCCTAGAAGCAGCTTTTCTTGCCACCAGACCATTCTCCATCAATTAGGAATCTGATGCCGTCACTAAACACATTCCTTAAATTGTAGGCATTTGTTGAGTGTTTTTTGTTGTCTAATCCGCATATATATCACCATTGCCCTTGATTTTCTTGACTGTATATCTCTTAAATATCAACATATTCACGTGTGATTTAGTTTACGAAGATTTTTCAATTCCGAGAACCACGATCAGAGAGTAAAAAAGGCGTAAGGTTCACAATGGTGTAAAATTAAAATGGGATATACCGGGCTAGGATTCGAGTTACAGGAACAAGGGCCAAACCAACCACCCAAGAATGAAATTGTCGAGCGAAAACACTTGACAACCTCCTAGAAGCAGCTTTTCTTGCCACCAGACCTTTCTCCATCAATTTGGAATCTGATTCCGTCACTAAACACATTCCTTAAATTGTAGCCATTTGTTGAGTGTTTTTTTGTGTCTAATCCGCATATATATCACCATTGCCCTTGATTTTATTGACTGTATATATCTTAAATATCAACATATACACGCGTGACTTAGTTTACGAAGATTTTTCAATGCCGAGAACCTCGATCAGAGAGTAAAAAAGGTGCAAGGTTCACAATGGTGTAAGATTAAAATGGGTTATACCGGACTAGGATTCGAGTTACAGGAACAAGGGCCAAACTGTTGGTACACTTTATGTGGACACGACTCGGTTCGGTTCGACTCGGTTCGTTTCGGTTCGGGTCGACTCGGTTAAGTCCGGCTCAAGTCCGACGTCACGACATTCCTCCGTCGTGCGCCCCAGAGTTCGACACGCGAAGCACGGAACGCCGCAAGCCATTCCCGCAAAACACATCACCATGACATCACCTTTGTGATGTCATGATGATGTCATCTTTTGTCTCATATGGGAAAATGGTGAAAGATTTTAAACAGATTCAAGCTTGGGCCGTAAACCTTACACTTTGGGCCGTAATATTGAAATGGACTTTGGACTTGGATTGGGCCTCTACACCAACTCGACGAAACAGAATGTTTAACTTGTATATCGACGAAACAAAAGTGTTTCGTCGACTTTGTGTGTTTCGCCGAGAGTTATTTCAGTTTCGTCATGTTCTGGTCTCAGTTTAGTATATAAACCCTTCTCTGGTTCTGTGTGAAACAGAGATGAGAAAATACTTGTAAAGAAACTCTGTCAAAATTCCGTCTAAACTGTGTTTGTATCAGTTTGTATTCGGTTCTCATCCCGTTAATCAATTGAGTGTGTTTCATTGGTTAATCCGTGTTATTTACTATCTGTGTTTGGTTTGCACCGTCTCGGGGATTCCGCACCCGTTACCGTGTTTGTTATAAACAGGGAATAGGTTTCTCGTTATCGATCCTCACCGGAAAAACGGGACCTACAAGTGGTATCAGAGCCTTGGCTCTTTTCCTTGTTTAAAACCAAACAAGTTTGGGTTTTTATCAAGTGTGTTATTGTGATTTTTCAGATTTCGTTCTTGAAAAGTTTATATTTTTTTCTGGAAAAAGTCATTAAAATCAGTGATTATGTTGTTGGTTTGCTAAAAGTTTTATCGAAAACCTTGTGTGTTTGAGTGTTTACATATTAACCTTTGGTTTTTATTGAAAGTTTAAGCAAAATCGTGTTTCAAAAATTTTATCCGGTGATAAGTTTGGCCAGAATTATCATAGTGTTCTTGGTATATTCATATTGTTCTTGATTTATATGTTTGATTGATCTGCTTGTGTTTGAGTTATAGTTGTTATTGTGTTTAGTAATATTAAAAGACAAGTGTATTGACTTTTGTGTACATGGTGATGATGGTGTGTTGAAAACAGGGAAGTCTCGAATACAACAAAGTTGAAAATTGTGGCTCTTGTAAGAAGATAAGGTTCAAAGATAATATCTAGTCTGTTTCGTCGCAAATAATCAGCATTCTGTTTCGTCGCAAATAGTCCAGCATTCTGTTTCGTCGCAAATAGTCCAGCATTCTGTTTCGTCGCAAATAGTTCAGCATTCTGTTTCGTCGCAAATAGTTCAGTATTCTGTTTCGTCGCAAATAGTTCAGCATTCTGTTTCGTCGCAAATAGTTCAGCTTTCTGTTTCGTCGCAAAAAGTTCAGCTTTCTGTTTCGTCGCAAATAGTTCAGCTTTCTGTTTCGTCGCAAAAAGCTCAGCTTTCTGTTTCGTCGCAATACATATAGCAGATCTGTTTCGTCGCCTTATATCATCACAAGTGTTTCGTGGAAAGTGTTTCGTCAAGTAACTTATCTATTTTAAACAGAAGACTTCCAAAAGTGTGATAACAGTCTGTTTTCAAGCGAGTGATCAGTTTTTCAAATACATACATCAAATATGAGTTGCACAAATCCGTGGGATTGGAGTACGGATCCACTACCAGATCTAAAACAGATGTCGATGGCCGAATATATGAATCGTACCATACCTCAACAACAACAGTCAATAAGTGCAAGTCAATGGGCAATGGTGTCGAATCAAAATCAGAGTATTCAAAATATTTTGCTTAGTGAGAATGAGACGGGTAGCAACAATCGCCCTCCAAAGCTAAATTACATGAACGACTATCCATCATGGAAGGGTCGTTTCCATAACTACGTTCAAGGGCAAAACACAGAATTATGGACGTGTTTCATCTCTGCATTTAGTGAAGCTCTTGAAGAAGCCGGATCAAATGCAACAACTTTCAATAACATGCAAGAAGCCGACAAAAAGGCATATGATCTGGAGAAGAAGGCGTATGCTATTCTCACTCAAGCACTTCACAGAGACCTATTTCATCAATTCTCATATTGTAAGACCACGAAAGCCTTATGGGATGCATTGGTAGCGAGAGGAGAAGGAAATGCAGCCACTAGAAAGATACGCCATGATTTATTGAAGAAAGAATTTGAGTCATTTCAGTTCTTGGAAAATGAAACTCTAAATGATATGACTTCTCGTTTTTATCATTTGATTAGTGAAATGACTTCTTATAGTGTTGTTGCAACTCATCCGGAAATGATTGCACGATTTGCTGATGCTCTACCTCCTAAGTGGAGTCCATTCATTGAACTTCTAAAGCATACGGGCGCTCTGGATGCAGCAAATGTCAGTCTTTATGAATTCATTCAGAAGTTGGAGAACAAGAACGAAGAGGAAATTCGAAAAGCTAAAAGGATTGCAACTGCACCCCCTCAAAACACAGGAATGTATTTGCCTGGTTTTAGTCCTTCAGCTAGTTCTAGTTCCACTCAGCAACCGAAGCTTCAAACGGCGTATGTGTCCAATACAAGCTCTTCTCCGTTTCCACCGCAACCACAGTGGAATCAACCACAACAACAACAAGCGCATTATATCAACAATCCTTCACCTCAAAACACCAACACTGTCAGAGTTGATACTTCCAATCTTTCAAAAGTCAGTGTAGAAGTTGCAAAGGAAAATTTGGAACTTCTCAACACAATGTTCAGTTCATACTGTGGATTGGTAGCAGGTCAAATTGGAAACATCAATATGACCAATGAAGATTATCAGCAGATAGACCGTGATGAAATGGAGTTAATGGATATCAAGTGGGCGTTTGCAAGTGCTGTTAGAAGGGCAAAGGATTTCATGAATCGAACTGGAAGAACTTCGTTGGAAGGCAAAAATGATACGAAGTACGGGTTCAATAAAGATGCGGTTACCTGTTACAATTGTGGCGAAAAGGGTCACTTCAAACGTGAGTGCACCCGGCCAATCAGACAAGGCAACCTGAATCCATTCAGAAATCAAACAAGTACTTCCAATGCCAATCAAGATAACAGTGGAAAAGGGATAGTAGCTGTGGACAACACCACCAACCAGAACCAGAACCAGTCTGGACCATCAAACACGAATCGAGCATTGACCGTTCAGGCTGATGAAGGGTGCGATTGGTCTGTACAATTGGGAGATAAAGATCAAGGAGGTGGAACTGCATGCTATGCAAAAATCATCAATCACATCAAGCATGTTCACAAGGAAGAGTTTTCTGAAAGTGATAGCTCGGGTTATAGCGGGAGTTCAGATGAAGAAAGCTCAAATGCGGGAGATTATAATTCTGAAGATGGATCTTTCTCTACTCAGACTGCCTTCATGGCTAATGTCACAGCCTCTTCGAGTCAGGTAAGTTCTAAAACTCCTAGCATATGTAGTGATTGTGCTAATGTGAAACTTGAATGTGATACAATTCATAGTCACAATCAGAGTTTAGTTGTTGAACTGTCAAAGTGCAAAGAGGCAAACATGGCCTTAGCTCGTAATGAAAAAGAGTTTAAAACAGTTATTGAAACCCAAAAGAAAAGTGTTTCCGAATTAACAAAAACTGTTTTCAACAAACAAATTGGTATTAATAACTACATTAATATCATTGAGGAAACCAAGAAAGAGCTAGCCGTGGCCAAGTGTGAATATGAAGCGATCAAGCTCAAATTGGATAGTTATTCTAACTCCCGATATGTGCTCGATCACATCATAGATGTTCAACAGCTTAAAGGGAATGTGAAAGGCGTTGGTTATAGGAAGTGTCCACCCCCTTTGAGACACGACTATACTAAGTCGCCCGATGAAGAGGATATGCCTCGTTTTGAACCCAGTGTGCCTCTTGATTATGAGGAAGTTACTACTGGCCTAGGGTTCAAACCGGACAATTCATCGGAGGGCTCATCTGATAGAAAGGAAAAGTCATCATGTGCTTCAAATCAAAGTCCTCCAATCATTGAGGACTATGATTCGTCGAATGATGAATCAGATGTGAATGACCAGGATGAATCACTTGATGAGAAGTTGGGAATAAACATTCCAATTGAGAATCATATTCTTTGTGTTCCTCCTATTCCTGTTGTGCAACAATTTGCCAAATAAGTGATTAATCCTGTCAAGGAAGTAACAGAATCAGTGTCTACCGTTAAAAGTGATAATGTGTTGTACACTTTGGTCGGTGATGGTAAAATTTATTCAAACAAAGATTTTCCCATTAAAAACGTCAATCAATCCTTGATTGATAAAGTGTTTGAAGATAATACCACTAAGTTTTTGGGAAAAGCGATCCCGAGAGTTTCAGTAACTCAGTGTGATCCTATTCCAAAAGCTGAAGTGAGGAAACAATTTGGAAACCAAAAATTACCGACTAAACAACAACCTGTCGCTTTAAAGGGTAAACAGCAACAACAACGAGCTCCAAAGCCAAAGGCTAAGGTTGAATCAAAAGGAGCTCGTTACAAGAAGAAAGCAAAAGATGTCAAGTTTGTAGCATCAAAGGGTACTGATAAAATTGAGACTTTTGAAAACAAATCAAACACCGATTTTATACAAAAAGTCAAGATTTTAAAACGTAACAGTCAAAACAATTACACTCAACATACAAATGGGTGTGATGAAAAAGTAAGTACCTCAGGTTCTACAGGTTCGACAACTGCTGGTCGATTAAATTCTCCTAAGTTTGTGGAAAGGAGAACGTGTTTTAAATGTGGAGAGTTTGGGCATATCATTAAGAACTGCTCAAACACTCCAAAAGATAAATTTGTTGAAAGAGCACCACCTGAAAAGGTTCACCCACAACGACGTCAAAACATCAAAGCTGTTGAAAAGGCTTTAAAATCTGAAGTCGAAACGGTTAAAAGGGAACCAAGTTCTTCACAACCTTTAAAACCAGAAGTTTCAAAATCTGTTTACAAAACTCAATCTGGTAAACAAAAACAAACTTGGAAACCTAAGACGGGTGATAGTTCAGGGGGAGATGCTGTGTTTGAAAATCATCAGGAAATCGAAGTCACAATCTTCGATGATGAAGGACGACCCAAGTCTGTTAAGGCTTGGGTCCCCCTCTCCAACTAATCTCTGAGTGAGTGTGCAGGATGTTCCAGGAGGAACTATCGATAATCGTAAGATTGTTGATAGTGGAGCGTCCTTGCACAAGATAGGCGACAGAAGAAATTGTTGCCTTTGATGGAGAAAAGAGAGAAAAGAAAAGGAAGACAGAAGTGTCTGTCGAAAGAGATTGAAAGCTTCGACAAAATGAAAATCATTTCAAAATGTGATTGTTCAAGGTTTTGATCGGGTCCCCAGGGTAGATTCAATCAAAATGTACGCACCTGCAGCACGTCTGGAGTTCAAAATTCACAAGATGAACGTGCAGTGTACATTTCTTCGCGGTGTGATTGAAGAAAATGTGTTTGTTGAACAAACCAACCGGGTGTGCGGATGCCTTGGCGTGGATTGAACAACCGCACACTACTTCTGAAAGAGAAAGACAAAGACCTTCGCTGGTGCAATGTGGAAGACCAGCCGGACCCAAAGGTTTCTGATCTTGTTGCTGTCAAGAGATTTCTAAGTAGCTACAAAATCGACTTTGAAGTCCACACCGGGTGGATATCCAGTTTGGGAGAGCACTCAGATTCCTTGCAATGCACGAAGCAGTTGCAGGATACGGTTTTAATTTCTAATCTCTCCTATACTTGTCGATATTTAAGCTGCTTTATAAATTGTTATACTCTTATAGCACTCTTTGGCAAGACAATATTGTCATGGTCCACACCGCTTACCGACATGCCAACTCATTTTTCCCAAAATTCGCTAAATCAATTCTGATTAAACTTATTTTTGGTAAATGGCATTGAAGTAAAACATGAGTTAACCGACATCGGGAAATCGTTTTTGTAAATACCTTTGTGTTTTTAAAATTTATCTTAGTTTGTTGATTTTAGGGGGAGTAAATCCAAAATTTGAAAAATTCAAAAAACAGTGGAAAATTTCAAAACGCAAAAACATTGGAAAAACAAAAATGAGTTTCCTGGCGAGCAAAAGAGAAAATGATAGTACATCAGTGGTCTGTTGAAACCTCTTTAAACTGAAATGCAAAATGAAAAATGTTAAGCAGCTCTATATAAGATGTATCGGTAGGCTCACAATCATATTAAAGTGTGCAGGGTGATATAAATCTTAAATCGACTGAAGACCAGGTGGGAACCGCACATTGGCATATGGTCTTAGTACCGAAATTTCGTTTGAGAGATTGCCGAGGTTCTGAGATATTCGGTCTTTATGCTGTTTATCATCTGGGTATCATGGTTGTATCAAACCGTAAAAATATCGGAGACGAAGTCTAAGATCTTCCATGATACTATACATACGTGTACATATTGCATTCGACCTCAATAACTGATCAACAATCACATGTCCAAACAAAATAAGTGATAATTATCACAGATTCTTTGCGGGAGTCAAGTTCGTCTCTCTGCTGTACGGAAGTACTGACCTGTTCACGGACTTGCTCCTGTGCCCTCATGCATTTGAAAATCAAGTTCCTCATCAATAAGTGATTCTATCACATAGGGCTTGTTTTCAATAAAATAAGTGAGTTTCTCACATCTTTTATACGGTCAAACGGATGATAAACAGTATACTCACCGGTAAGATGAACTCTCATGCATACCTTGATACGGGAATGTGTCGTGTGTGGATGAACACCGGTCGGTAAGTATAAATCATACCTTAACGTATCCCCTCGCCATGATTACATCTGATAAGTTGAGCTTATGTGGACAACAATACCGATAATTGTTATAGGATGCTTATCTTAATGTTAACTAATAGAACAACAAGAGCGTTTTGACATGACCGTACACTGATATGATTCTCTTACCCTCGAAACTCGCAAAAAGAATGTCTGTAAATATTTGTTTACTGTTTTCAGTTTATGCATCTTTGTATATATTTATTTATTGCTTTCCGTCTTTACATTTGAAAAATGAAAAATCCCAAAAAGATTTTAGGTGTGTTTTAATATAAACTTTATAAAATCAAAAAGATTTTGCTTCTAGTTTACTTTTGATTGACCGATGGTGGAACTCGAGTCTGTCCTACCCAAAATCCTGATCGTAAGCCGGAAAACAATTGCTTCTTCATAAACAGTCGAAGTTAACAAGTTTTGAAAGTTAAAGAATTAAAATTTGATCATTTTCTAAACTTTCAAACTGCTGTCGGTCGGTGTTTGATTGAGATTTGATCTCATATGTGTCATTTGTTTAAATGTTAACTATATTCCAAGCGGTTGTTCTCATTATGCGTTTAGCTTTCTTGCCTGTGCAGATGCTAAAGGCGAGGAGAACATGTTCGATGACAAGCTTTGGAATGAAGACACGAAGTGGAGGCACTCAAAGGGTAAAATGATCGAGTTGCCGCTGACCCTTCATCAACACCACAAGGATCTGAAGATTTGACAAGTCAAAAGATTCACGAGCATAACTCAATGGAGAGTTCAGTCCAAGGGGGAGTTTATTAACACACTTCTTAAATGAAAAGGAAGTTTGTTGATACACTTCTACTTACGACGCGTGAAGACTTTGAAGATCCTCCGACATGAAAGACACAGAAGACGAACCATCACAGAAGACGAACCTCACGAGTAGCGTCCAAGGGGGAGTTTGTTGGTACACTTTATGTGGACACGACTCGGTTCGGTTCGACTCGGTTCGTTTCGGTTCGGGTCGACTCGGTTAAGTCCGGCTCAAGTCCGACGTCACGACATTCCTCCGTCGTGCGCCCCAGAGTTCGACACGCGAAGCACGGAACGCCGCAAGCCATTCCCGCAAAACACATCACCATGACATCACCTTTGTGATGTCATGATGATGTCATCTTTTGTCTCATATGGGAAAATGGTGAAAGATTTTAAACAGATTCAAGCTTGGGCCGTAAACCTTACACTTTGGGCCGTAATATTGAAATGGACTTTGGACTTGGATTGGGCCTCTACACCAACTCGACGAAACAGAATGTTTAACTTGTATATCGACGAAACAAAAGTGTTTCGTCGACTTTGTGTGTTTCGCCGAGAGTTATTTCAGTTTCGTCATGTTCTGGTCTCAGTTTAGTATATAAACCCTTCTCTGGTTCTGTGTGAAACAGAGATGAGAAAATACTTGTAAAGAAACTCTGTCAAAATTCCGTCTAAACTGTGTTTGTATCAGTTTGTATTCGGTTCTCATCCCGTTAATCAATTGAGTGTGTTTCATTGGTTAATCCGTGTTATTTACTATCTGTGTTTGGTTTGCACCGTCTCGGGGATTCCGCACCCGTTACCGTGTTTGTTATAAACAGGGAATAGGTTTCTCGTTATCGATCCTCACCGGAAAAACGGGACCTACACAAACCAACCACCCAAGAATGGAATCGTCGAGCGAAAACACTTGACAACCTCCTAGAAGTAGCTTTTCTTTCCACTAGATCTTTCTCCATCAATTAGGAATCTGATATCGTCACTAAACACATTCCTTAAATTGTAGCCATTTGTTGAGTGTTTTTTTAGTGTCTAATCCGTATATATATCATCATTGCCCTTGATTTTCTTGACTGTATATCTCTTAAATGTTAACATATACACGTGTGATTTAGTTTACGAAGAATTTTCAATGCCGAGAACCTCGATCAGAGAGTAAAAAAGACGTAACGTTCACAATGGTGTAAAATTAAAATGGGATATACCGGGCTAGGATTCGAGTTATAGGAACAAGGGCCAAACCAACCACCCAAGAATGGAATCGTCGAGCGAAAAGACATGACAACCTTCTAGAAGCAGCTTTTCTTTCCACCAGACATTTCTCCATCAATTAGGAATCTGATGCCGTCACTAAACACATTCCTTAAATTGTAGCCATTTGTTGAGTGTTTTTTTTTTGGTGTCTAATCCGCACATATATCATCGTTGCCCTTGATTTTCTTGACTGTATATCTCTTAAATGTCAACATATACACGTGTGATTTAGTTTACGAAGATTTTTCAATGCCGAGAACCACGATCAGAAAGTAAAAAATGCATAAGGTTCACAATGATGTAAAATTAAAATGAGATATACTGGGCTAGGATTCGAGTTACAGGAACAAGGGCCAAACCAACCACCCAATAATGGAATCGTCGAGCGAAAACACTTGACAACCTCCTAGAAGCAGCTTTTCTTGCCACCGGACCTTTCTCCATCAATTTGGAATCTAATGCCGTAACTAAACACATTCCTTAAATTGTAGTCATTTGTTGAGTGTTTTTTTTTGTGTCTAATCCGCATATATATCACCATTGCCCTTGATTTTGTTGACTGTATATCTCTTAAATATCAACATATACACATGTGATTTAGTTTACGAAGATTTTTCAATGCCGAGAACCTCGATCAGAGTGTAAAAAAGGCGTAAGTTTCACAATGGTGTAAAATTAAAATGGGATATACCGGGCAAGGATTCGAGTTACAGGAACAAGGGCCAAACCAACCACCCAAGAATGGAATCGTCGAGCGAAAACACTTGACAACCTCCTAGAAGCAACTTTTCTTGCCACCAGACCTTTCTCCATCAATTAGGAATCTGATGCCATCACTAAACACATTCCTTAAATTGTAGCCATTTGTTGAGTGTTTTTTTGGTGTCTAATCCGCATATATATCACTATTGCCCTTGATTTTCTTGACTGTATATCTCTTAATTGTCAACATATACACGTGTGATTTCGTTTACGAAGATTTTTCAATGCCGAGAACCTCGATCAGAGAGTAAAAAAGGCTTAAGGTTCACAATGGTGTAAAATTAAAATGGGATATACCGAGCTAGGATTCAAGTTACAGGAACAAGGGGAAAACCAACCACCCAAGAAATGAATCGTCGAGCGAAAACACTTGACAACCTCCTAGAAGCAGCTTTCCTTGCCCGCTGACCTTTTTCCATCAATTAGGAATCTGATTCCGTCACTAAACTCATTCCTTAAATTGTAGCCATTTGTTGAGAGTTTTTTTTGTGTCTAATCCACATATATATCACCATTGCCCTTGATTTTCTTGACTGTATATCTCTTAAATATCAACATATACACGTGTGATTTAGTTTACGAAGATTTTTCAATGCCGAGAACCTCGACCAGAGAGTAAAAAAGGCGTAAGGTTCACAATGGTGTAAGATTAAAATGGGATATACCGGGCAAGGATTCGAGTTACAGGAACAAGGGCCAAACCAACCACCCAAGAATGGAATCGTCGAGCGAAAACACACTTGACAACCTCCTAGAAGAAGCTTTTCTTACCACCAGACCATTCTCCATCAATTAGGAATCTGATGCCGTCACTAAACACATTCCTTAAATTGTAGCCATTTGTTGAGTGTTTTTTTTTGGTGTCTAATCCGCATATATATCACCATTGCCCTTGATTTTCTTGACTGTATATCTCTTAAATATCAACATATACACGTGTGATTTAGTTTACAAAGATTTTTCAATGCCGAGCACCTCGATCAGAGACTAAAAAAGGCGTAAGGTTCACAATGGTGTAAAATAAAAATGGGATATACCGGGCTAGGATTCGAGTTACAGGAACAATGGCCAAACCTACCACCCAAGAATGAAATTGTCGAGCGAAAACACTTGACAACCTCCTAGAAGCAGCTTTTCTTAGACCTTTCTCCATCAATTAGGAATCTGATGCCGTTACAAAACACATTCCTTAAATTGTAGCCATTTATTGAGTGTTTTTTTTTGTGTCTAATCCGCATATATATCACCATTGCCCTTGATTTTCTTGACTGTATATTTTTTAAATATCAACATATACACCTGTGATTTAGTTTACGAAGCATTTTCAATGCCGAAAACCTCGATTAGAGAGTATAAAAGGCGTAAGGTTCACAATGGTGTAAAATTAAAATGGGATATACCGGGCTAGGATTCGAGTTACAGGAACAAGGGCCAAACCAACCACCCAAGAATGGAATCGTCGAGCGAAAACACTTGACAACATCCTAGAAGCAGCTTTTCTTACCACCAGACCTTTCTCCATCAATTAGGAATCTGTTGCCGTCACTAAACACATTTCTTAAATTGTAGCCATTTGTTGAGTGTTTTTTTTTGTCTAATCTGCATATGTATCACCATTGCCCTTGATTTTCTTGACTGTATATATCTCTTAAATATCAACAGATACACGTGTGACTTAGTTTACGAAGATTTTTCAATGCCAAGAACCTCGATCAGAGAGTAAAAAAGCCGTAAGGTTCACAATGGTGTAAAATTAAAATGGGATATACCAGGATAGGATTTGAGTTACAGGAACAAGGGCCAAACCAACCACCCAAGAACAGAATCGTCGAGCGAAAACACTTGACAACCTCCTAGAAGCAGCTTTTCTTGCCACCAGACATTTCTCCATCAATTTGGAATCTAATTCCATCACTAAACACATTCCTTAAATTGTAGCCATTTGTTGAGTGTTTTTTTGTGTCAAATCCGCATATATAACCATTTCCCTTGATTTTCTTGACTGTATATCTCTTAAATATAAACATATACACGTGTGACTTAGTTTACGAAGATTTTTTTCAATGCCGAGAACCTCTATCAGAGAGTAAAAAAGGTGTAAGATTCACAATGGTGTAAGATTAAAATGGGTTATACCGGGCTAGGATTCGAGTTACAGAAACAAGGGCCAAACCAACCACCCAAGAATGGAATCATCGAGCGAAAACACTTGACAACCTCCTAGAAGTAGCTTTTCTTGCCACCAGATCTTTCTCCATCAATTAGGAATCTGATGCCGTCACTAAACACATTCCTTAAATTGTAGCCATTTGGTGAGTGTTTTTTTTAGTGTCTAATCCGTATATATATCATCATTGCCCTTGATTTTCGTGATTGTATATCTCTTAAATGTCAACATATACACGTGTGATTTAGTTTACGAAGAATTTTCAATGCCGAGAACCTCGATCAGAGGGTAAAAAAGGCGTAAGGTTCACAATGGTGTAAAATTAAAATGGGATATACCGGGCTAGGATTCGAGTTATAGGACCAATGGCCAAACCAACCACCCAAGAATGGAATCGTCGAGCGAAAAGACTTGACAACCTCCTAGAAGCAGCTTTTCTTGCCACCAGACCCTTCTCCATCAATTAGGAATCTGATGTCGTCACTAAACACATTCCTTAAATTGTAGCCATTTGTTGAGTGTTTTTTTTTGGTGTCTAATCTGCATATATATCATCATTGCCCTTGATTTTCTTGACTGTATATCTCTTAAATGTCAACATATACACGTGTGATTTAGTTTACGAAGATTTTTCAATGCCGAGAACCACGATCAGAAAGTAAAAAACGCATAAGGTTCACAATGATGTAAAATTAAAATGAGATATACCGGGCTAGGATTCGAGTTACAGGAACAAGGGCCAAACCAACCACCTAATAATGGAATCGTCGAGCGAAAACACTTAACAACCTCCTAGAGGTAGCTTTTCTTGCCACCAGACCTTTCTCCATCAATTTGGAATCTAATGCTGTAACTAAACACATTCCTTAAATTGTAGTCATTTGTTGAGTGTTTTTTTTTTGTGTCTAATCCGCATATATATCACCGTTGCCCTTGATTTTGTTGACTGTATATCTCTTAAATGTCAACATATACACGTGTGATTTAGTTTACAAAGATTTTTCAATGCCGAGAACCTCGATCAGAGAGTAAAAAAGGCGTAAGTTTCACAATGATGTAAGATTAAAATGGGATATACCGGGCTAGGATTCGACTTACAGGAACAAGGGCCAAACCAACCACCCAAGAATGGAATCGTCGAGCGAAAACACTTTACAACCTCCTAGAAGCAGCTTTTCTTGCCACCAGAACTTTCTCCATCAATTAGGAATCTGATGCCGTCACTAAACACATTCCTTAAATTGTAGCCATTTGTTGAGTGTTTTTTTGTGTCTAATCCGCATATATATCACCATTGCTCTTGATTTTCTTGAATGTATATCTCTTAAATATCAACATATACACGTGTGATTTAGTTTACGAAGATTTTTCAATGCCGAGAACCTCGATCAGAGAGTAAAAAAGGCGTAAGGTTCACAATGGTGTAAAATTAAAATGGGATATACCGGGCTAGGATTCGAGTTATAGGAACAAGGGCCAAACCAACCACCCAAGAATGGAATCGTCGAGCGAAAACACTTGACAACCTCCTAGAAGCAGATTTTCTTAACACCAGACCTTTCTCCATGAATTAGGAATCTGATGCCGTCACTAAACACATTCCTTAAATTGTTGCCATTTGTTGAGTGTTTTTTAGGGTCTCTAATCCGCATATATATCACCATTGACCTTGATTTTCTTGACTGTATATCTCTTAAATATCAACATAAACACCTGTGATTTAGTTTATGAAGAATTTTCAATGCCGAGAACCTCGATCAGAGAGTAAAAAAGGCGTAAGCTTCACAATGGTGTAAAATTAAAATGGGATATATCAGGCTAGGATTCGAGTTACAGGAACAAGGGCCAAACCAACCACCCAAGAATGGAATCGTCGAGCGAAAACACTTGACAACCTCCTATAAGCAGCTTTTCTTTCCACCAGAAATTTCTCCATCAATTAAGAATCTGATGCCGTCACTAAACACATTCCTTAAATTGTAGCCATTTATTGAGTGTTTTTTTGGTGTCTAATCCGCATATATAACACCATTGCCCTTGATTTTCTTGACTGTATATCTCTTAAATGTCAACATATACACGTGTGATTTAGTTGACGAAGATTTTTCGATGCCGAGAACCTCGATCAGAGAGTAAAAAAGGCGTAAGGCTCACAATGGTGTAAAATTAAAATGGGATATACCGTGCTAGAATTCGAGTTACAGGAACAAGGGCCAAACCAACCACCCAAGAATGGAATCGTCGAGCGAAAACACTTGACAACCTCCTAGAAGCAGGTTTTCTTGCCACCATACCTTTCTCCATCAATTAGGTATCTGATGCCGTCACTAAACACATTCCTTAAATTTTAGCCATTTGTTGAGTTTTTTTTTGTGTCTAATCCGCATATATATCACCTTTGCCCTTGATTTTTTTGAATGTGTATCTCTTAAATATCAACATATACACGTGTGATTTAGTTTACGAAGATTTTTCAATGCCGAGAACCTCGATCAGAGAGTAAAAAATGCGTAAGGTTCACAATGGTGTAAGATTAAAATGGGATATACCGGGCTAGGATTCGAGTTACAGGAACAAGCGCCAAATCAACCACCCAAGAATGGAATCGTCCAGCGAAAACACTTGACAACTTCCTAAAAGCAGCTTTTCTTAACACCAGACCTTTCTCCATCAATTAGGAATCTGATGCCGTCACTAAACATATTCCTTAAATTGTAGCCATTTGTTGAGTGTTTTTTTTTGTCTAATCCGCATATATATCACCATTGCTCTTGATTTTCTTGACTGTATATCTCTTAAATATCAACATATACACGTGTGATTTAGTTTACGAAGATTTTTCAATGCCGAGAACCTCGATAAGAGAGTAAAAAAGGCGTAAGGTTCACAATGGTGTAAAATTAAAATGGGATATACCGGGCTAGGATTCGAGTTACAGGAACAAGCGCCAAACCTACCACCCAAGAATGAAATTGTCGAGCGAAAACACTTAACAACCTCCTAGAAGCAGCTTTTCTTAACACCAGACCTTTCTCCATCAATTAGGAATCTGATACCGTCACTAAACATATTCCTTAAATTGTAGCCATTTGTTGAGTGTTTTTTTTGTGGTCTCTAATCCGCATATATATCACTGTTGACCTTGATTTTCTTGACTGTATATCTCTTAAATATCAACAAATACACATGTGATTTAGTTTATGAAGAATTTTCAATGCCGAGAACCTCGAACAAAGAGTAAAAAAGGCGTAAGGTTCACAATGGTCTAAAATTAAAATGGGATATATCAGGCTAGGATTCGAGTTACAGGAACAAGGGCTAAACCAACCACCCAAGAATGGAATCGTCGAGCGAAAACACTTGACAACCTCCTAGAAGCAGCTTTTCTTTCCACCAGACATTTCTCCATCAATTAGGAATCTGATGCCGTCACTAAACACATTCCTTAAATTGTAGCCATTTATTGAGTGGTTTTTTTGGTGTCTAATCCGCATATATATCGACATTGCTCTTGATTTTCTTGATTCTATATCTCTTAAATATCAACATATACACGTGTGATTTAGTTTACAAAGATTTTTCAATGCTGAGAACCTCGATCAGGGAGTAAAAAAGGCGTAAGGTTCACAATGGTGTAAAATTAAAATGGGATATACCGGGCTAGGATTCGAGTTACAGGAACAAGGGCCAAACCAACCACCCAAGAATGGAATCGTCCAGCGAAAACACTTGACAACCTCCAAGAAGCAACTTTTTTGCCACCAGACCTTTCTCCATCAATTAGGAATTTGATGCCGTCACAAAACACATTCCTTAAATTGTAGCCATTTGTTGAGTGCTTTTTTTGTGTCTAATCCGCATATATATCACCATTGCCCTTGATTTTCTTGACTGTATAACTCTTAAATGTCAACATATACACGTGTGATTTAGTTTACGAAGATTTTTCGATGCCGAGAACCTCGATCAGAGAGTAAAAAAGGCGTAAGGCTCACAATGGTGAAAAATTAAAATGGGATATACCGTGCTAGAATTCGAGTTACAGGAACAAGGGCCAAACCAACCACCCAAGAATGGAATCGTCGAGTGAAAACACTTTACAACCTCCTAGAAGCAGCTTTTCTTGCCACCAGACCTTTCTCCATCAATTAGGAATCTGATGCCGTCACTAAACACATTCCTTAAATTGTAGCCATTTGGTGAGTTTTTTTTTTGTATCTAATCCGCATATATATCACCGTTGCCCTTGATTTTCTTGATTGTATATCTCTTAAATGTCAACATATACACGTGTGATTTAGTTTACGAAGATTTTTCGATGCCGAAAACCTCGATCAGAGAGTAAAAAAGGCGTAAGGCTCACAATGGTGTAAAATTAAAATGGGATATACCGTGCTAGAATTCGAGTTACAGGAACAAGGGCCAAACCAACCACCCAAGAATGGAATTGTCGAGCGAAAACACTTTGCAACCTCCTAGAAGCAGCTTTTCTTGCCACCAGACCTTTCTCCATCAATTAGGAATCTGATGCCGTCACTAAACACAATCCTTAAATTGTAGCCATTTGTTGAGTTTTTTTTTGTGTCTAATCCGCATATATGTCACCGTTGCCCTTGATTTTCTTGATTGTATATCTCTTAAATATCAACATATACACGCGTGATTTAGTTTACGAAGATTTTTCAACGCCGAGAACTTCGATCAGAGTGTAAAAAAGACGTAAGGTTCACAATGGTGTAAGATTAAAATGGGATATACAGGGCTAGGATTCGAGTTACAGGAACAAGGGCCAAACCAACCACCCAAGAATGGAATCGTCCAGCGAAAACACTTGACAACCTCCTAGAAGCAGCTTTTCTTGCCACCAGACCTTTCTCCATCAATTAGGAATCTGATGCCGTCACTAAACACACTCCTTAAATTGTAGCCATTTCTTGAGTGTTTTTTTTTTTGCAGTCTAATCCGCATACATATCACCATTGCCCTTGATTTTCTTGACTGTATATCTCTTAAATGTCAACATATACACGTGTGATTTAGTTTACGAAGATTTTTCAATGTCGAGAACCTCGATTAGAGAGTAAAAAAGGCGTAAGGTTCACAATGGTGTAAAATTAAAATGGGATATACCGGGCTAGGATTCGAGTTACAGAAACAAGGGTTTTTTTGGTGTCTAATCCGCAAATATATCACCATTGGCCTTGATTTTCTTGACTGTATATCTCTTAAATGTCAACATATACACGTGTGATTTAGTTTACGAAGATTTTTCAATGCCGAGAACCTCGATCAGAGAGTAAAAAAGGCGAAGGTTCACAATGGTGTAAAATTAAAATGGGATATACCGGCCTAGGATTCGAGTTACAGGAACAAGGGCCAAAACTACCACCTAAGAATGAAATTTTCCTGCGAAAACACTTAAGAACCTCCTACAAGCAGCTTTTCTTACCACCAGACCTTTCTCCATCAATTAGGAATCTGATGCCGTCACTAAACACATTCCTTAAATTGTAGCCATTCGTTGAGTGTTTTTTTTTGTGTCTAATTCGCATATATATCACCATTGCCCTTGATTTTCTTTACTGTATATCTCTTAAATGTCAACATATACACGTGTGATTTAGTTTACGAAGATTTTTCGATGCCGAGAACCTCGATCTGAGAGTAAAAAAGGCGTAAGGCTCACAATGGTGTAAAATTAAAATGGGATATACCGTGCTAGAATTCAAGTTACAGGAACTAGGGCCAAACCAACCACCCAAGAATGGAATCGTCGAGCGAAAACACTTTACAACCTCCTAGTAGCAGCTTTTCTTGCCACCAGACCTTTCTCCATCAATTAGGAATCTGATGCCGTCACTAAACACATTCCTTAAATTGTAGCCATTTGTTGAGTGTTTTTTGTGTGTCTAATCCGCATATATATCACCATTGCCCTTGATTTTCTTGACTGTATATCTCTTAAATGTCAACATATACACGTGTGATTTAGTTTACGAAGATTTTTCGATGCCTAGAACCTCGATCAGAGAGTAAAAAAGGCGTAAGGTTCACAATGGTGTAAAATTAAAATGGGTTATACCAGGCTAGGATTCGAGTTACAGGAACAAGGGCCAAACCAACCACGCAAGAATGGAATCGTCCAGCAAAAACACTTGACAACCTCCTAGAAGCAGCTTTTCTTGCCACCAGACCTTTCTCCATCAAGTAGGAATCTGATGCCGTCACTAAACACATTCCTTAAATTGTAGCCATTTGTTGAGTGTTTTTTTTGTGTCTAATCCGCATATATATCACCATTGCCCTTGATTTTCTTGACTGTATATCTCTTAAATATGAACACATAGATGTGTAATTTAGTTTACGAAGATTTTTCAATGCCGAGAACCTCGATCAGAGAGCAAAAAAGACGTAAGGTTGACAATGGTGTAAAATTAAAATGGGTTATACCGGGCTAGTATTCAAGTTACAGGAACAAGGGCCAAACCAACAACCCAAGAATGGAATCGTCGAGCAAAAACACTTGAGAACCTCCTAGAAGCAGCTTTTCTTGCCACCAGACCTTTCTCCATCAATTAGGAATCTGATGCCGTCACTAAACACATTCCTTAAATTGTAGCCATTTGTTGAGTGTTTTTTTTGGTGTCTAATCCGCATATATATCACCATTGCCCTTGATTTTGTTGACTGGATATCTCTTAAATGTCAACAAATACACGTGTGATTTAGTTTACGAAGATTTTTCAATGCTGAGAACCTCGATCATAGAGTAAAAAAGGCGTAAGGTTCACAATGGTGTAAAATTAAAATGGGATATACCGGGCTAGGATTCGAGTTACAGGAACAAGGGCCAAACCAACCACCCAAGAATGGAATCGTTGAGGGAAAACACTTGACAACCTCCTAGAAGCAGCTTTTCTTGCCACCAGACATTTCTCCATCAATTAGGAATCTGATGCCTTCACTAAACACATTCCTTAAATTGTAGCCATTTGTTGAGTGTTTTTTTTGGTGTCTAATCCGCATATATATCACCATTGCCATTGATTTTCTTGACTGTATATCTCTTAAATATCAACATATACACCTGTGATTTAGTTTACGAAGCATTTTCAATGCCGAGAACCTCGATTAGAGAGTATAAAAGGCGTAAGGTTCACAATGGTGTAAAATTAAAATGGGATATACCGGGCTAGGATTCGAGTTAAAGGAACAAGGGCAAAACCTACCACCCAAGAATGAAATTGTCGAGCAAAAACACTTGACAACCTCCTAGAAGCAGCTTTTCTTAACACCAGACCTTTCTCCATCAATTAGGAATCTGATGCCGTCACTAAACACATTCCTTAAATTGTAGCCATTTGTTGAGTGTTTTTTTTTTGTGTCTAATCCGGATATATATCACCATTGCCCTTGATTTTCTTGACTATATATCTCTTAAATGTCAACATATACACGTGTGATTTAGTTTACGAATATTTTTCGATGCCGAGAACCTCGATCAGTGAGTAAAAATGGCGTAAGGTTCACAATGGTGTAAAACTAAATGGGTTATACCGGGCTAGGATTCGAGTTACAGGAAAAAGGGCCAAACCAACCACCCAAGAATGGAATCGTCGTGCAAAAACACTTGACAACCTCCTAGAAGCAGCTTTTTTTGCCACCAGACCTTTCTCCATCAATTAGGAATCTGATGCCGTTACTAAAAACATTCCTTAAATTGTAGCAACTTGTTGAGTGTTTTTTTTTTGTGTCTAATCCGCATATATATCACCATTGCTCTTGATTTTCTTGACTGTATATCTCTTAATTATCAACATATACACGTGTGATTTAGTTTACGAAGATTTTTCAATGACGAGAACCTCGATCAGAGAGTAAAAAAGGCGTAAGGTTCACAATGGTGTAAAATTAAAATGGGATATAACGGGCTAGGATTCGAGTTACAGGAACAAGGGCCAAACCTACCACCCAAGAATGAAATGGTCGAGCGAAAACACTTGACAACCTCCTAGAAGCAGCTTTTCTTAACACCAGACCTTTCTCCATCAATTAGGAATCTGATGCCGTCACTAAACACATTCCTTAAATTGTAGCTATTTGTTGAGTGTTTTTTTTTTTGTGTTTAATCCGCATATATATCACCATTGCCCTTGATTTTCTTGACTGTATATATCTCTTAAATGTCAACATATACACGTGTGATTTAGTTTACGAATATTTTTCGATGCCGAGAACCTCAATCAGAGAGTAAAAAAGGCGTAAGGTTCACAATGGTGTAAAATTAAAATGGGTTATACCGGGCTAGGATTCGAGTTACAGGAACAAGGGCCAAACCAACCACCCAAGAATGGAATCGTCGAGCAAAAACACTTGACAACCTCCTAGAAGCAGCTTTTCTTGCCACCAGACCTTTCTCCATCAATTAGGAATCTGATGCCATCACTAAACACATTCCTTAAATTGTAGCAATTTGTTGAGTGTTTTTTTTTTGGTGTCTAATCCGCATATATATCACCATTGCCCTTGATTTTCTTGACTGTATATCTCTTAAATATGAACCTATACATGTGTGATTTAGTTTACGAATATTTTTCAATGCCGAGAACCTCGATCAGAGAGCAAAAAAGGCGTAAGGTTGACAATGGTGTAAAATTAAAATGGGTTATACCGGGCTAGGATTCGAGTTACAGGAACAAGGGCCAAACCAACCACCCAAGAATTGAATCGTCGAGCAAAAACACTTGACAACCTCCTAGAAGCAGCTTTTCTTGCCACCAGACCTTTCTCAATCAATTAGGACTCTGATGAGGTCACTAAACACATTCCTTAAATTGTAGCCATTTGTTGAGTGTTTTTTTGTGGTGTCTAATCCGCATATATATCACCATTGCCCTTGATTTTCTTGACTGTATATCTCTTAAATGTCAACATATACACGTGTGATTTAGTTTACGAATATTTTTCGATGCCTAGAACCTCGATCAGAGAGTAAAAAAGGCGTAAGGTTCACAATGGTGTAAAACTAAATGGGTTATACCGGGCTAGGATTTGAGTTATAGGAAAAAGGGCCAAACCAACCACCCAAGAATGGAATCGTCGTGCAAAAACACTTGACAACCTTCTAGAAGTAGCTTTTCTTGCCACCAGACCTTTCTCCATCAATTAGGAATCTGATGCCGTCACTAAACACATTCCTTAAATTGTAGCATTTTGTTGAGTGTTTTTTTTGGTGTCTAATCCGCATATATATCACCATTGCCCTTGATTTTCTCGACTGTATATCTCTTAAATATCAACATATACACCTGTGATTTAATTTACGAAGCATTTTCAATGCCGAGAACCTCGATTAGAGAGTATAAAAGGCGTAAGGTTCACAATGGTGTAAAATTAAAATGGGATATACCGGGCTAGGATTCTAGTTACAGGAACAAGGGAAAAACCTACCACCCAAGAATGAAATTGTCGAGCAAAAACACTTGACAACCTCCTAGAAGCAGCTTTTCTTAACACCAGACCTTTCTCCATCAACTAGGAATCTGATGCCGTCACTAAACACATTCCTTATATTGTAGCCATTTGTTTAGTGTTTTTTTTTTGTGTCTAATCCGGATATATATCACCATTGCCCTTAATTTTCTTGACTGTATTTCTCTTAAATGTCAACATATACACGTGTGATTTAGTTTACGAATATTTTTCGATGCCGAGAACCTCGATCAGAGAGTAAAAAAGGCGTAAGGTTCACAATGGTGTAAAACTAAATGGGTTATACCGGGCTAGGATTCGAGTTACAGGAAAAAGGGCCAAACCAACCACCCAAGAATGGAATCGTCGTGCAAAAACACTTGACAACCTCCTAGAAGCAGCTTTTCTTGCCACCAGACCTTTCTCCATCAATTAGGAATCTGATGCCGTCACTAAACACATTCCTTAAATTGTAGCAACTTGTTGAGTGTTTTTTTTTGGTGTCTAATCCGCATATATATCACCATTGCCCTTGATTTTCTCGACTGTATATCTCTTAAATATCAACATATACACCTGTGATTTAGTTTACGAAGCATTTTCAATGCCGAGAACCTCGATTAGAGAGTATAAAAGGCGTAAGGTTCACAATGGTGTAAAATTAAAATGGGATATACCGGGCTAGGATTCTAGTTACAGGAACAAGGGAGAAACCAACCACCCAAGAATGGAATCGTCGAGCAAAAACACTTGACAACCTCCTAGAAGCAGCTTTTCTTGCCACCAGACCTTTCTCCATCAATTAGGAATCTGATGCCGTCACTAAACACATTCCTTAAATTGTAGCCATTTGATGAGTGTTTTTTTTTGTGTCTAATCCGCATATATACAACCATTGCTCTTGATTTTCTTGACTGTATATCTCTTAAATATCAAAGAATACACCAGTGATTTAGTTTACGAAGATTTTTCAATGACGAGAACCTCGATCAGAGAGTAAAAAAGGCGTAAGGTTCACAATGGTGTAAAATTAAAATGGGATATAACGGGCTAGGATTCGAGTTACAGGAACAAGGGCCAAACCTACCACCCAAGAATGAAATTGTCGAGCGAAAACACTTGACAACCTCCTAGAAGCAGCTTTTCTTAACACCAGACCTTTCTCCATCAATTAGGAATCTAATGCCGTCACTAAACACATTCCTTAAATTGTAGCTATTTGTTGAGTGTTTTTTTTTATGTCTAATCCGCATATATATCACCATTGCCCTTGATTTTCTTCACTGTATATCTCTTAAATGTCAACATATACACGTGTGATTTAGTTTACGAATATTTTTCGATGCCGAGAACCTCGATCAGAGAGTAAAAAAGGCGTACGGTTCACAATGGTGTAAAATTAAAATGGGTTATACCGGGCTAGGATTCGAGTTACAGGAACAAGGGCTAAACCAACCACCCAAGAATGGAATCGTCGAGCAAAAACACTTGACAACCTCCTAGAAGCAGCTTTTCTTGCCACTAGACCTTTCTCCATCAATTAGGAATCTGATGCCGTCACTAAAAACATTCCTTAAATTGTAGCAACTTGTTGAGTGTTTTTTTTTGGTGTCTAACCCGCATATATATCACCATTGCCCTTGATTTTCTCGACTGTATATCTCTTAAATATGAACATATACATGTGTGATTTAGTTTACGAAGATTTTTCAATGCCGAGAACCTCGATCGGAGAGCAAAAAAGGCGTAAGGTTGACAATGGAGTAAAATTAAAATGGGATATACCGGGCTAGGATTCGATTTACAGGAACAAGGGCCAAACCAACCACCCAAGAATAGAATCGTCGAGCAAAAACACTTAACAACCTCCTTGAAGCAGCTTTTCTTGCCACCAGACCTTTCTCCATCAATTAGGAATCTGATGCCGTCACTAAACACATTCCTTAAATTGTAGCCATTTGATGAGTGTTTTTTTTTGTGTCTAATCCGCATATATATCACCATTGCTCTTGATTTTCTTGACTGTATATCTCTTAAATATCAACATATACACCTGTGATTTAGTTTACGAAGATTTTTCAATGACGAGAACCTCGATCAGAGAGTAAAAAAGGCGTAAGGTTCACAATGGTGTAAAATTAAAATGGGATATAACGGGCTAGGATTCGAGTTACAGGAACAAGGGCCAAACCTACCACCCAAGAATGAAATTGTCGAGCGAAAACACTTGACAACCTCCTAGAAGCAGCTTTTCTTAACACCAGACCTTTCTCCATCAATTAGGAATCTGATGCCGTCACTAAACACATTCCTTAAATTGTACCTATTTGTTGAGTTTTTTTTTTGTGTCTAATCCGCATATATATCACCATTGACCTTGATTTTCTTGACTGTATATCTCTTAAATGTCAACATATACACATGTGATTTAGTTTACGAATATTTTTCGATGCCGAGAACCTCGATCAGAGAGTAAAAAAGGCGTAAGGTTCACAATGGTGTAAAATTAAAATGGGTTATACCGGGCTAGGATTCGAGTTACAGGAACAAGGGCCAAACCAACCACCCAAGAATGGAATCGTCGAGCAAAAACACTTGACAACCTCCTAGAAGCAGCTTTTCTTGCCACCAGACCGTTCTCCATCAATTAGGAATCTGATGCCGTCACTAAACACATTCCTTAAATTGTAGCAATTTGTTGAGTGTTTTTTTTGGTGTCTAATCCGCATATATATCACCATTGCCCTTGATTTTATTGACTGTATATCTCTTAAATATGAACCTATACATGTGTGATTTAGTTTACGAAGATTTTTCAATGCCGAGAACCTCGATCAGAGAGCAAAAAAGGCGTAAGGTTGACAATGGTGTAAAATTAAAATGTGATATACCGGGCAAGGATTCGAGTTACAGGAACAAGGGCCAAACCAACCACCCAAGAATGGATTCATCGAGGGAAAACACTTGACAACCTCCTAGAAGTAGCTTTTCTTGCCACCAGACCATTCTCCATCAATTAGGAATCTGATGCCGTCACAAAACACATTCCTTAAATTGTAGCAATTTGTTGAGTGTTTTTTTTTTGTGTCTAATCCGCATATATATCACCATTTCCCTTGATTTTCTTGACTGTATATATCTTAAATATCAATATATACACGTGTAATTTAGTTTACGAAGATTTTTCAATGCCGAGAACCTCGATCAGAGAGTAAAAAAGGCGTAAGGTTCACAATGGTGTAAAATTAAAATGGGATATACCGGGCTAGGATTCGAGTTACAGGAACAAGGGCTAAACCTACAACCCAAGAATGAAATTGTTGAGCGAAAACACTTGACAACCTCCTAGAAGCAGCTTTTCTTACCACCAGACCTTTCTCCATCAATTAGGAATCTGATGCCGTCACTAAACACATTCCTTAAATTGTAGCCATTTGTAGGTCCCCTATTCGTATGGATCTTTCACAGAATTGTCTTTCCAATCAAGAGTGCAGAATCCTCTTGATTAGAATATCACAGAAACAAGTAGAAAACAGAAACAGCAAATCACTTTCAAACCGGATCTTTATTGATTATCTATCAAACTTGATTACAATCAATCAAGATCCCTAACCAACACCAATTTCGTCCAAGCACTTAGTCTCTCACGAAATTCCTCACACACACTGTTTTTGGCTGATTAACTGATTAACCTCAACCCTAAAGCCTAACCTTGTTTATATAACACAAGGTTTGCTACTTGGGCCAAGGCTTCCAACATCATGGACTGCGAATTGGACAGGCCCAATTCGCCTCCATCACCCTAATTGGGTTTTGTTTAGCCCAAACTCTATAATCTCACTAATACAAAGCTAAACCCGCTAACTGTTTATCATTTAACTAATTACAAGATATCCAAAGACCAAATCTAAGCTGTTGTCACAAACATGCACCAACAAACTCCCCCTTGACAATAGCTTCATAAAATAACTTTGTGTTTAGTCATCTTGCAATCTTCTTGTATTCTTGCACTGTCTTTGGTCTTTGGATAGCTTCAGCTTCAAAAGCTTCTGTCAGCAACAGACTCCCCCTAAGCTGATGCATCCAATCACCAAATCTTCAAAAACTTTAGCGTTTGAGTAAACTCCAGTTCAGCATTTGTATAGCAATCTTCAAACTCTTCATCTTGTCTGCAATATAGAAAGGAGGTTCTACCATGCATCCAATCAAACTCTCATCTTCACAGCAACTCATCACTTTAACTTCTCAGCAACACACTGCTTCAATCTGTATACTATAAAACAAACATCTCGAGAAACCATAAGAATTTTTCAACATAAGTTAAACAAATTATTATTATTCAAGAGATTTGTTAAACTGTATAACAGATTAAGCATTTTCAATTTATCACCAACACGCAAAACTTTTTAATCACACACCCTATAACCCGCATGATTTAAAATTTTGAACTCACTTTCTAACACCGTCTCCCCCTATCAGTAACAATTCCTCCAAGAATAACAGTTTTCCGTACGTTAAGAATTTTAAACAGAAAAAGACACTATTTTTGGATTTTTATATTTTCTGAAAGCAAGTAAATAACAAAAGCAATAAACACTCTATTTTTGTGAGAATCACTGGTAAGAAGATCATATCAGCACAATCAAACTGTTTTCACACTTGTAGTTAATTTTTATTTATTTTCGTGAAAAGCAGTCCAAGACGATTACCAGTATGTTTGTCCTCTTAAACAAAATGCATGAACATTTCAAGTACCATTACCACATGATACGTTAAGGTAATTTTATTACTGATATACTAGTGTGTCCCACTTCAGGATATACCCCTGCGATCAAGGTATGCACAAAGATTCATCGTAGTAGGTGAGTATACTGAATTCATCCTTTAAGATATCCTGACAATGTCTAGGTCTGCATATAATCTGTTTTATCATGTTTTGATTTCTTAACAATGAACACCCAAATAAATACTAATCAAATCCTGGAAACATAAACAACACACTCTATCATGCAAGTATCTTCCCTACCACATATTTCACAAGTCCAATCTAGATTTCTGAAATCTTAACTGGGAAGAGGTTGAGAAGAGAACAGAATAGATCTTTAGGAGAGATGGTATAATATACAGATCAAATGAGTTTTCTCAGTTTGATATAGGTTTATTGGGTTTCTTTTGGGCACTTGAGGGCCTCTTTCGGGTGTATTAGATCTATAGAGCGACAACGTACAGCTAGGTCAGCATGTATCTGGATGCAGCAGAAGTTGTCGTTGCCTAGCACCTCCAGGTCAGCATATATCTGGATGCAGCAGAGGAGGTACACGACTTTTTTCAGAGAAGATTTCAGAATCAGATCAAAATTGTGTGTATCGGGACAACATACAGACATTCAAATAGAAATGTGCTAATTCCAAGTGACTTTCTTTCCTGAGGTCATGTACAATTCTAGTTCTGAACAGAATGACAGCCAAGATATCCCCAGATGAAATAACAGTATAAAGACCCAAAACTTCAGATTTTGGCAATCTATCAACGCAAGATTTAAGGTCATTTAAACCATACACCACTGATGTGTTCCCCACTCATACACAGTTCATTTATATTTATATCACATTGGTAAGTTGATTATTTCATGCTTTTTGCCTACTGGTACATCATATAATGAAGCTGCTATCACACTTAAGCAATTTAATTTCATTTCAGTGTGACAGTCTAACTTGCTGATGTACTATCATTTCTCCTTTTTCACACAGTGATAACTCATTTTTAATTTTCTATTTTTTTATGTTTTTGATTTTTCAAAATTTTTTTATTTTTGATTTTTAAGAAAAGCAGTAAACTATTTACAAAAATTCTTATGAAAAACCAGTTATTCAGGATTCCTCATCCCGTTGAGTTCGACTAAATTTTCAAAGCGAGCCCTGTCAAAAGCTTTTGTATAAAGATCTGCCAGGTTATCTAGTGTGTCGACTCAGCACTTTGAACCTCAATTTAAATCAATTAACATATAAATATATCAACAATCTCACATTCCCCTTCATATGCCTAGAGCAGCCATTATCAACATAAGTTGATAATCCTCCTTAGCAGCTCCTGCACACACCAACTAAGAAATTAGTTAGATTGGGGGACCCAAGCCTTAATGGTCTTGGGTCGTCCAAATTCACCAACCACTGGAACATCCATCCAATATCCATTACTCCTAACTGAAGTCTTGGATCTCAGACCTGTTGATGAAAATTGATTTTGATTTTCATAAGGTCTCTGGTCCTGAGGGTTCCTATATGTATTTGGACTATTTAACCTTTGGAAATTTTGATTTTGATATCTTGAATTTTGATTCCAAGAAGCATTATTGTTGTAATTTCTAAAGCCATTGTTATAAAAAGTTCGACCACCATTATTTTGGTATCGATTTTGAAATTGACCTTGACTTCTGAAATTATTTGAATTTCCATTAAAATTATTCATTCTAGGTGAACTGCTTCTAGGTCTCTCGTATCTGCCTGGTGGAGATCTAGGCTGAAATCTTTGTTGATTTCTTTGAAAACGAGGAACTTGTGGAGTTCCTTTTTCAGCCTTATCTACACCAACAGCAACATTCTCTGGTTGCTTAGGAGCAGATTTCTTTTAAGAATTTGAACCTTTCTCCTCACTATCACCTTTCTTCTCAGGTAATTTCCCTCTCTGTTTTTCACTCATTTGTGCTTCACTCTTTTTGTTAGGACAGCAGCTTGCTACATGTCCCTTGACGTGACATTTGAAGCACGATCTCTTTTTCGAAGACTTCTTAGCTGGAGTCTCTGAGGTAGATCCCTTATCAGATGGTGATGATCCCTTGGATGAACCAAGTTCAGTTTGCTTTATTTCAGATTTTTCTATGCTCTTATTTTTAGCAAACTCTACATTTGATTCATTTTCAATAATAGTTGTTTCATTTTTCATATCACTACCTTGAACAAAATTAATCTTTTTAACAAAAGCTTGATTTTTATTCTTAGGCGGTGAATTTTTCTTTTTAAAAGGTTCCCTGTTATTGTTATTCTTAGCCTCATCACTCTCAGATCCATCACCTTTACTTGATGTGGATGCGAAACTACTTGGTGTAGATGCCATAAAGTCTGCTAGCTCATTTTCACTAGGCAGGAATGAATAGTCATGACTAAGAGGAGGTGGAACTTCATTAAAGCCTTGGAAGCCCACACTTGTCTTGTCATTACTCTTCTTTAACCCACCCATCATGTGTTTCATTACAAAAGATGAATCTCTGAATTGACTCAATTTCTTTTCAAGTTCAACAATTTTGAGTTGTGCATCTGACAACTCTTTGCATTTTTCAGAAATCTCTTTTGTTTTCTCAGCCATCATGTCATGAGCTAAATCTATTACTTGAAGTTTTTCATTTAACTTGCATGTTAAAGCTTCAATTTCAGCTTCACAACCTTTTATCTTCTTCAAGTATGACGATTCATTTCTTTTAGCAAAAAAGTTTGCTTCTTTTATGTTAGACATCTCACTTACCAGACTTTGGTTTTGTGTTGTCAACCTGGCAACCTCACCCTGTAGTTCACGACATCTCAAACATACAGAATTAGATTGTACCTTTTCCTCATGAACTTCTGTATTTTCATCAGCAACAACCTGTTCAGCTTCACTCTCCTTCTCTACTTCAGCATCCACTTTGGCTTCATCATTTTTCACTTCAGATTCAGCATCACTAACAGTAGTTTCAGCCTCATCAACTGGCACTATCTCTGCCATGAATGCCTGAGTGGCACTATCATTTCCCTGATATCGCTTTTGTAATGCATCCCACATATCCTTTGAATCAGTGTACTTTTTGAAGGTATGCTTGATGCTATCAGGTAAGCACATCTTTATTGCCGCCAAGGCTCTCTTTTCAGCATCAACCACCTGTCTCTCAGATTCATCCATCTTGTCATAAGACAGCACTATAACCCTTCCTTCAATACTACGCGTAGGAGCAACATAGCCATCTATCATACAGTACCACATTCTGGTATCTTCACTCTTCACAAATGCCTCAAACTCCTCTTTCCAGTCAGCATATTCTTTTACATTTTCAGCTTTGGCCAATGTTTAACAGTCTCACTGACTTTGTCCATTCTGACCATCTTTAAACGCGTTTTTATTGTAACCGTACTGATAAAACCGTACAAAATTTCTCCGAAAACAGTGGTTACCAAATTACACCTTTAGAATCGTCTCGAAAAGACAAATCCAATGATATATAAACGCGTTTTTTTTTACCCTAAAAATCCAAGGAATTCAACGGTCTAAACGGTTCTGTCTAACGAGCTATGGATCAATTTATATTTTCAAAACACTGAAATTTTACCGACGCTTGCCAAAAACTCTTCCACCCTTTTAATTATGCTAATAATTTCGCTGGTTATCCAGTTAATTTCGCTGGTTGTGGTGCTTAATTCGCTGGTTATGCTGCTTAATTCGCTGGTTATGCTGCTTAATTCGCTGGTAACTTAAATTCGCTGGTCAACGAAGTTAATGTTGCTGGTCTATTTCGCTGATCAAGTTCGCTATTACGACGACCTTTAAAGTCTCTGAAAACCGTGATAATTTCGCTGTGGAAAATTATACGGTTACCAAAGTCGCCTTTGGATTTAACTTCGCCGGTCACCGAGTAATTTAGTTACAAATTCGCTGGTGTGTTAATTTCGCTGGTCAGTCAGCAAAATAAATCAAATTCGCCAGTTAAGTTTGGAAACTTGATCTGATTGAAATTTTGAAGATTTTTCTGCTTCTCTAACACGAATCTGCAAAATCAAAACAAGCAAATCAGCAACGTAAAACCGAAAATTATGAAGAACTGATTGAATAAACACGAAGAACAGTCTTCGAATCTTCAAGTCTATCAGCCGAAAACTTTTCCAGAATCAACCGAATCTTTCCAGAAATCCTGCAAACCACCAAACAAACAAACCAGAAGATCAAACAGCCAAAAAATTCGAAAATTTTATCAAATCAGCCAAAAATTTCGAAACCCTAATTTTTCAGGTTTCAAGATTTCGAAAATTCTTCCTGTTTATGCAGCAACAATTCTGAACCGAGCCTTCAAGAGCCTAACGCTCTGATACCAATTGTAGGTCCCCTATTCGTATGGATCTTTCACAGAATTGTCTTTCCAATCAAGAGTGCGGAATCCTCTTGATTAGAATATCACAGAAACAAGTAGAAAACAGAAACAGCAAATCACTTTCAAACCAGATCTTTATTGATTATCTATCAAACTTGATTACAATCAATCAAGATCCCTAACCAACACCAATTTCGTCCAAGCACTTAGTCTCTCACGAAATTCCTCACACACACTGTTTTTGGCTGATTAACTGATTAACCACAACCCTAAAGCCTAACCTTGTTTATATAACACAAGGTTTGCTACTTGGGCCAAGGCTTCCAACATCATGGACTGCGAATTGGACAGGCCCAATTCGCCTCCATCACCCTAATTGGGTTTTGTTTAGCCCAAACTCTATAATCTCACTAATACAAAGCTAAACCCGCTAACTGTTTATCATTTAACTAATTACAAGATATCCAAAGACCAAATCTAAGCTGTTGTCACAAACATGCACCAACACCATTTGTTGAGTGTTTTTTTTTTGTGTCTAATCCGCATATATATCACCATTGCCCTTGATTTTCTTGACTGTATATCTCTTAAATATCAACATATACACCTGTGATTTAGTTTACGAAGCATTTTCAATGCCGAGAACCTCGATTAGAGAGTATAAAAGGCGTAAGGTTCACAATGGTGTAAAATTAAAATGGGATATACCAGGCTAGAATTCGAGTTACAGGAACAAGGGCCAAACCAAGCACCCAAGAATGGAATCGTCGAGCGAAAACACTTGACAACCTCCTAGAAGTAGCTTTTCTTACCACCAGACCTTTCTCCATCAATTAGGAATCTGTTGCCGTCACTAAACACATTCCTTAAATTGTAGCCATTTGTTGAGCGTTTTTTTTTGTGTCTAATCTGCATATGTATCACCATTGCCCTGGATTTTCTTGACTGTATATATCTATTAAATATCAACATATACACGTGTGATTTAGTTTACAAAGATTTTTCAAGGCCGAGAACCTCGATCAGAGAGTAAAAAAGGCGTAAGGTTCACAATGGTGTAAAATTAAAATGGGATATACCAGGCTAGGATTCGAGTTACAGGAACAAAGGGCCAAACCAACCACCCAAGAACGGAATCGTCGAGCGAAAACACTTGACAACCTCCTAGAAGCAGCTTTTCTTGCCACCAGACCTTTCTCCATCAATTTGGAATATGATTCCATCACTAAACACATTCCTTAAATTGTAGCCATTTGTTGAGTGTTTTTTTTTGTGTCTAATCCGCATATATATCACCATTGCCCTTGATCTTCTTGACTGTATATCTCTTAAATATCAACATATACACGTGTGATTTAGTTTACGAAGATTTTTCAATGCCGAGAACCTCGATCAAAGAGTAAAAAAGGCGTAAGGTTCACAATGGTGTAAAATTAAAATGGGATATACCGGGCTAGGATTCGAGTTACAGGAACAAGGGCCAAACCTACCACCCAAGAATGAAATTGTTGAGCGAAAACACTTGACAACCTCCTAGAAGCAGCTTTTCTTACCAGCAGACCTTTCTCCATCAATTACGAATCTGATGCCATCACTAAACACATTCCTTAAATTGTAGCCATTTGTTGAGTGTTTTTTTTTTGGTGTCTAATCCGCATATATATCACCATTGCCCTTGATTTTCTTGACTGTATATCTCTTAAATATCAACATATACACCTGTGATTTAGTTTAGGAAGCATTTTCAATGCCGAGAACCTCGATTAGAGAGTATGAAAGGCGTAAGGTTCACAATGGTGTAAAATTAAAATGGGATATACCGGGCTAGGATTCGAGTTACAGGAACAAGGGCCAAACCAACCACCCAAGAATGGAATCGTTGAGCGAAAACACTTGACAACCTCCTAGAAGTAGCTTTTCTTACCACCAGACCTTTCTCCATCAATTAGGAATCTGTTACCGTCACTAAACACATTCCTTAAATTGTAGCCATTTGTTGAGTGTTTTTTTTTGTGTCTAATCTGCATATGTATCACCATTGCCCTTGATTTTCTTGACTGTATATATATCTTTTAAATATCAACATATACACGTGTGATTTAGTTTACAAAGATTTTTCAATGCCGAGAACCTCGATCAGAGAGTAAAAAAGGCGTAAGGTTCACAATGGTGTAAAATTAAAATGGGATATACCAGGCTAGGATTCGAGTTACAGGAACAAGGGACAAACCAACCACCCAAGAACGGAATCGTCGAGCGAAAACACTTGACAACCTCCTAGAAGCAGCTTTTCTTGCAACCAGACCTTTCTCCATCAATTTGGAATCTGATTCCGTCACTAAACACAATCCTTAAATTGTAGCCATTTGTTGAGTGTTTTTTTTGTGTCTAATCCGCATATATATCACCATTGCCCTTGATTTTCTTGACTGTATATCTCTTAAATATCAACATATACACGTGTGATTTAGTTTACGAAGATTTTTCAATGCCGAGAACCTCGATCAGAGAGTAAAAAAGGCATAAGGTTCACAATGGTGTAAAATTAAAATGGGATATACCGGGCTAGGATTCGAGTTACAGGAACAAGGGCCAAACCTACCACCCAAGAATGAAATTGTTGAGCGAAAACACTTGACAACCTCCTTGAAGCAGCTTTTCTTACCACCAGACCTTTCTCCATCAATTAGGAATCTGATGCCGTCACTAAACACATTCCTTAAATTGTAGCCATTTGTTGAGTGTTTTTTTTTGGTGTCTAATCCGCATATATATCACCATTGCCCTTGATTTTCTTGACTGTATATCTCTTAAATATCAACATATACACCTGTGATTTAGTTTACGAAGCATTTTCAATGCCGAGAACCTGGATTAGAGAGTATAAAAGGCGTAAGGTTCACAATGGTGTAAAATTAAAATAGGATATACCGGGCTAGGATTCGAGTTACAGGAACAAGTGCCAAACCAACCACCCAAGAATGGAATCGTCGAGCGAAAACACTTGACAACCTCCTAGAAGTAGCTTTTCATACCACCAGACCTTTCTCCATCAATTAGAAATCTGTTGCCGTCACTAAACACATTCCTTAAATTGTAGCCATTTGTTGAGTGTTTTTTTTTTGTTTCTAATCTGCATATGTATCACCATTGCCCTTGATTTTCTTGACTGTATATATCTCTTAAATATCAACATATACAAGTGTGATTTAGTTTACAAAGATTTTTCAATGCCGAGAACCTCGATCAGAGAGTAAAAAAGGCGTAAGGTTCACAATGGTGTAAAATTAAAATGGGATATACCAGGCTAGGATTCGAGTTACAGGAACAAGGGCCAAACCAACCACCCAAGAACGGAATCGTCGAGCGAAAACACTTGACAACCTCCTAGAAGCAGCTTTTCTTGCCACCAGACCTTTCTCCATCAATTTGGAATCTGATTCCGTCAGTAAACACATTCCTTAAATTGTAGCCATTTGTTGAGTGTTTTTTTTTTTGTCTAATCCGCATATATATCACCATTGCCCTTGATTTTCTTGACTGTATATCTCTTAAATATCAACATATACACGTGTGGTTTAGTTTACGAAGATTTTTCAATGCCGAGAACCTCGATCAGAGAGTAAAAAAGGCGTAAGGTTCACAATGGTGTAAAATTAAAATGGGATATACCGGGCTAGGATTCGAGTTACAGGAACAAGGGCCAAACCTACCACCCAAGAATGAAATTGTTGAGCGAAAACACTTGACAACCACCTAGAAGCAGCTTTTCTTACCACCAGACCTTTCTCCATCAATTAGGAATCTGATGCCGTCACTAAACACATTCCTTAAATTGTAGCCATTTGTTGAGTGTTTTTTTTTTTTGGTGTCTAATCCGCATATATATCACCATTGCCCTTGATTTTCTTGACTGTATATCTCTTAAATATCAACATATACACCTGTGATTTAGTTTACAAAGCATTTTCAATGCCGAGAACCTCGATTAGAGAGTATAAAAGGCGTAAGGTTCACAATGGTGTAAAATTAAAATGAGATATACCGGGCTAGGATTCGAGTTACAGGAACAAGGGCCAAACCAACCACCCAAGAATGGAATCGTCGAGCGAAAACACTTGACAACCTCCTAGAAGTAGCTTTTCTTACCACCAGACCTTTCTCCATCAATTAGGAATCTGTTGCCGTCACTAAACACATTCCTTAAATTGTAGCCATTTGTTGAGTGTTTTTTTTGTGTCTAATCTGCATATGTATCACCATTGCCCTTGATTTTCTTGACTGTATATATCTCTTAAATATCAACAAATACACGTGTGATTTAGTTTACAAAGATTTTTCAATGCCGAGAACCTCGATCAGATGGTAAAAAAGGCGTAAGGTTCACAATGGTGTAAAATTAAAATGGGATATACCAGGCTAGGATTCGAGTTACAGGAACAAGGGCCAAACCAACCACTCAAGAACGGAATCGTCGAGCGAAAACACTTGACAACCTCCTAGAAGCAGCTTTTCTTGCCACCAGACCTTTCTCCATCAATTTGGAATCTGATTCCGTCACTAAACACATTCCTTAAATTGTAGCCATTTGTTGAGTGTTTTTTTTTGTGTCTAATCCGCATATATATCACCATTGCCCTTGATTTTCTTGACTGTATATCTCTTAAATATCAACATATACACGTGTGATTTAGTTTACGAAGATTTTTGAATGTCGAGAACCTCGATCAGAGAGTAAAAAGGCGTAAGGTTCACAATGGTGTAAGATTAAAATGGGTTATACCGGGCTAGGATCCGAGTTACAGGAACAAGGGCCAAACCAACCACCCAAGAATGGAATCGTCGAGCGAAAACACTTGACAACCTCCTAGAAGCAGCTTTTCTTGCCACCAGAACTTTCTCCATCAATTAGGAATCTGATGCCGTCACTAAACACATTCCTTAAATTGTAGCCATTTGTTGAGTGTTTTTTTGGTGTCTAATCCGTATATATATCATCATTGCCCTTGATTTTCTTGACTGTATATCTCTTAAATGTCAACATATACACGTGTGATTTAGTTTACAAAGATTTTTCAATGCCGAGAACCTCGATCAGAGAGTAAAAAATGCGTAAGGTTCACAATGGTGTAAAATTAAAATGGGATATACCGGGCTAGGATTCGAGTTATAGGAACAAGGGCCAAACCAACCACCCAAGAGTGGAATCGTCGAGCGAAAAGACTTGACAACCTTCTAGAAGCAGCTTTTCTTGCCACCAGACCTTTCTCCATCAGTTAGGAATCTGATGCCGTCACTAAAGACATTCCTTAAATTGTAGCCATTTGTTGAGTGTTTTTTTGGTGTCTAATCCGCATATATATCATCATTGCCCTTGATTTTCTTGACTGTATATCTCTTGAATGTCAACAGATACACGTGTGATTTAGTTACATGTGATTTAGTTTCGAAGATTTTTCAATGCCGAGAACCACGATCAGAAAGTAAAAACGCATAAGGTTCACAATGATGTAAAATTAAAAGGAGATATACCGGGATAGGATTCGAGTTACAAGAACAAGGGCCAAACCAACCACCCAAGAATGGAATCGTCGAGCGAAAACACTTGACAACCTCCTAGAAGCAGCTTTTCTTGCCACCAGACCTTTCTCCATCAATTTGGAATCTAATGCCGTCACTAAACACATTCCTTAAATTGTAGTCATTTGTTGAGTGTTTTTTTGGTGTCTAATACACATATATATCACCATTCCCCTTGATTTTATTGACTGTATATCTCTTAAATGTCAACTTAT
>JARYGA010038150.1:0-46138 GCA_030545235.1 Helianthus tuberosus | reverse complement strand
GATCTAGATTGATCAAGGGCTTTCCTCGTACATCATGTGTCCATTTCTACTTTTGTCGCTCATAGTTTGATTATTGGTATAGCTTAATATCCTGAAGTTATATCCTGAAATTGTTTTCATAAACAACTGAGTTAACATATTTTTGCAAACATCATTAGCACACTACCTCACAAACTAATTTGATCACTTAATTGCTTCAATAATTTTTGACCAAAACAAATGTTATAAACAATATTTTAAGGTTTTAGAAATGAAAAATCTTTTTATCAATTGATGCTTTACAATTATATACATATTAAAATTTGAAGTTAATGAACAGTAATGAACAGTGCCAGGTGCTTTCCTGGCACCTATTCATTGGGTAATAATGTGGTGCCATGGTCAGATTGGTCCATTTGGGCGGTGATGGCTTCACCACCAAATAACCCCGCGTCCTCATATGGCATACCTGACAATACCCACAAAAAACTACCACCTCTGGTGATATGAACCCTAGATGTGCACAAAAGAAATATAGAATTACACAAAGGGTGGCACTTCAGACAGTTCCTTTCACTCCGGGGACGGCGGTTTGGACCTGAACCAAGGATAACGTCTCCTCCTTCCACTACTGCTACTTTTGAACGAGATGAGTGAGGACGGTGGGTGGGTGCAGATTTTAGAGAGCACACGAAAGAACAAGTTCCGGTGGCTGCTGATGACGACGATGATGGTGGATGCGAGGTAACAGTCAAGGTTTACAATTGAGACGAACCCACGACAAGCATAAACATAGATCTGGAATGCCAGAAATGAGGGAGATGAACGGCGATGGGTTTTGTCGCCGATTGCCACTCCAATCGCAGGCCTGGTTAGGGCTCCAATTGAAGGTAGGCGTCTAATTAGGGCTCCAATTTCTGTTCACAACGACCAGATAACACTTGTAATTTGTTGATTATGTTACGCGAATCTGGTTGGTTCTTTTTTATGGGGTTCAGTTGTGTAAGTAAGATGTAGGATGAAAGTCCTGATTGAGGATTTTCAGAAGCTGGGGAGATTTCTTGCTTTTTTATTCTCATAAATTGAGTCTTGGGGTTTGATAGCTCAGTTTTCTTTGAACTATTTGATGCATTTACATATGGGTATGGTTAGGCAAAGCTTCACGATCACCATAATATTTGAGCAATATCTTAACTTGACAGAATTTTAGTACCCTAGGGTTTTATCTGGATTATCTTTCTATTACTTTGAGACCAAATGCATTACCTTTATGCACGGTAACTTTTAGTGTAAACACTAACAGTTTATCCAATTATCCACAGCTTATAGCGGCTGTGCGGAACAGCAACTCCCGTTCTCACCAACCACTTTGTTATTTAGTTAGTTTGCTCATTTTGTTTAATTCTGTTACCATATTAAATACACCAACCTCATTGATCTGTTTTATATTTCACCTCCTAAATAACAAAGCATAGGTACTTTGTATATGTGAAGTCCAATCTACAACCTTAATCATAAAACTCTCCACTATATATGAAGTGACTTTATAAGTTATTCCATCTAATATTAGAAGCAAAGTTGGATGTTCAATTATTTAAAGACTTTTGCCATAAAGCGGCACTTTGTTTTCTTAAAATTGTATTTACAGTATGTTTTCCACTAGAGAAGGATCATGAAGGGTTTGTATCCAGTTTTTGTCGATTTAATTTATGTTCATGAGATTGCACAGCTTTTTCTATCTAACTTTTTGATGCATTAATCGGAAATTTACATTAGAATTTGAGATAAGAAATGGGTCTATTTGAATGGATGATGTTTATGTTTTGGCTTTTGAAATCAAGTGGTTGGTTTTTGTTTTTTTAATTTTGGTTACAATATAAAATATATACATGTTCTTAGATATTTGAAGAAAAATAAACTGTCAAGCCTGCTTTCAATAAGCGAGAGGCGCTCCGAGGCGTGTATAGGTCCCGAAAGCCAAGGTGCCAGATGTGAGAATCATAAAAAGTCTGATGTTTGAAAATTTTATATATCATGTTTTTAGCACAGATGTAGCTCACAATATAAAAAAAATCACCAGGTATGTTCACCAGTTTTTTTCTTTTTCCTTTCATTTTCAAGTAAGAACACACTTTGTTTCACAAATACACTTTGTTACTGTTATATCTAGACCCATTTATAGATGTTGATGATCATCTGGCTTTTTCTTGGTCTAATTGTGTAGCTGCCTTGAATTAACTAATGTTTGTGTGCTGTAATTTTTTTAATTAGTAACCAGATGTGCAAAGTTTGAGAGAATTTATTTAATAATCTTTTTTTCTATTTTAGGATTTGATACTTGAAAAAATAGGTTAACTAAAAAAATTGTTGACTGAATCAAGTGGTATTAGACTTGTTGGTACATTTATGTCTATCACCTCGGTTAATCTAAAATCGTAGCTGAAACTGAAGAAATCTAGGCTTATAGTGTTATATTTTAATAGAAAAGGCAAGGTGCCATTTCTGTAAATAAGGAAACCTTCCTTATATCCTTGGCCTATAAATAGGGAGCTATAGTGTTAAAAATAAGACTTTTTGCTCATTTGGAGATTTAGAGAGCTAAGCTTAGAGAGAGAAAGTCCTCATAGGTGATTCTCGGTGCATTGTACTCGTCTTATTATTCTATAGAATCACGTTATTAGTACGTTCTCGTGTGTTCGGTCACGTTCGTGTACGGATTCCGCACGTCACACGTTTGTTTCGCAATCGTTCGGAGTCAAAACCGATCCTACAAGTGGTATCAGAGCAGGTGCTCGGTTGCGAAGATCAAACGCACAGATTCGTACAAGATTTGATCAGATTCAGAGCCAAAATCATCCAGATTTGTCAAATTCTTCATATTTTTCTTGTTCTTCACGTTTTTATCTGATTTTTGTCAAATTGAACAGGTTTTAACGGTCCAAATTAGCTGATTTTCGGATATGTTGTGCGAAACTATCAGATCTACAAGCCTACAAATTTTCAGATCTAAATTCCAAGCCGTTTGAGAGAAATCTGAAATTTTGTGTTCGAAAAAGTTGTTCAACATGTTGACTATTGTTGGAGTTCATATGAATGCTAACCGATCGGACAGCTGACCGATCGGATAGCTGTTCGATCCAAAGCTTTCTTTGCAATTCATTAAAGTGGTTGACTATTGTTGACCTAACCGATCGGACGTCTGTCCGTTCCACTGCAACACTTTACATAGCATTTAATAAAGTTGACTTTGTTGACCTAACTGATCGGACACCTGTGCGATCCATAGCATCCCTGACCGATCGAACAGCACCCCTGTCTGATCGACCAGCATCCTGTCCGATCGATCAACCTCCTGTCCGATCGACCAGCATTTAGTCAACATTGTCAGTTAATGTCATTATTTGAAATTGTTGTGCATGTGAATGAGTTAAGCGGCCAAATAGAATATTAAACTGAATGTTGATGTCGGCCATTCATTAATTAGATTCCATGTGCTAATTGTCAGTATATCATTCATTGTATTGCATGTGACGATTAAGTACGAATTCAGGTTGCATGTGAGTTTGTTTGGAAAATCAAGGTTCATTATTAAAGTCAAATAAGTCAACGTGCCACCCTATTCAATAATTAAGGCTAACCGATCAGTCAGCATCTTCACTTGATCGAATAGCTGTTCGATCGATCAGCTGTTCGTTCCATTACATCACTTTATAATTCATTTGTTGACTTGTTGACTGTCAGCCGAACGGACAGCAGTCTGAACGGCTAGCATCTCAACCGATCGAACAGAGGGTCAAACGGACAACAAACCGATTCAAGATACAATCCCAGCAGATCGGACAGCTTTCCCACCCGATCGGACAACAAGTTGACGTTTTGTTGACTCACTCAATCGGATACCCGTCCAATTCAGTTGTTTGATAAGTGTTTAAACTGATCCTTTGTTTGTTTGTTTGCAGGTGATTCGAGGTGATTTACAAGGCGCAAAAACCAAGAAGTTGAAATTTTGTAGACTTTGAACTAAAAAACAATTTTTGAACCAAGTCATTAAACAAAGAAATTGTGGTTAAAATGTTTGATGAAAAGGAAAACGTTAAACTTGGAAGAATAAATGAGTGGTTTGATATGTATTGGGATCACAGAAAAGAAGATGAGAAAAAGGATGTGTGACAACTGGCACCAAACCGGTAATTTCCGTACACTTTAATTATTATTTAATGACTGCAATTATGTGCTTAAATGTCAACATTGACTGATTACATGATAAACAAGTGAATTCATGCATGTTGTATACTACAAAATATTGCTTTATGCATAAACGAGAGCGTTGCGTCAGAAATATTAGTAAACTCACCGGTAGGACACAATGTGTCAACAGAACTGCTGAAGGCAGTCAGACGTTAGAACTGAGGCCTAGGTATAGGTCCAACGACAAGAATACATTAAAACCCAAGAGTACATACAAGGGTTTAATATATATATACTCTCCGGAAGCAAAAATAAGCACTAAAAAGCACCCGAAACGCACTTTAAGTGCAGAATTTTACATAATTCAGCTCTAAACAGCTTTTAGACATGTGAATATTATGCAGAAATGTCGTTTTATTATCCAGAATATTTCCCCAAGTGTCGGGAATCAGAAATATTGCAAACAGATACTTAAAAGACACTAAAAAGTGTAATTAAGCACTTTAACGGATTGATATCCAACCGAACGACCGGACTTTACCCGGAACCTAAAAATATTGTCAATGACATTATTTTTCTTTTTCTGAGCTAGTTAGGATCCCCAAATACCCTAACACCCGTTATAAATTACAACACACATAATACTTTATTAAACTTCCTAACTAAACAAACTAGATTACTTGACTAAACTAGTTGAAATCCCACTAATTACCCCACCCCCTTGACCGTTCGGTTCCCAAGAGGGGACACACCCCCCTTACATTTTAAATATTTTATTTGATTGGCCTAATATCTACACTACATAATAACTAACGGTTAATGGTGGAGGATGGGTTATTATAATTGCATGCAAGATCAAAATTTCATTTACATTACACACTTAGCAAAAATTTCATTCTCTCCCTCTCTTTGATACTCTCGGCCGAACACCATAGCCCACCCACCAACATCTTTCAATTTTGTTCTTGCAATTCTACATATAATCCAAGGTGATAGAGCTCATTCAAGGAGATCCGGTGCTTACGGAATCGCAAGGACCTCGCTACAACGCTATTAACCACCTAGTTTTCGTCTTGAATCTTCCCTAGCCTTGTGCTAGTTGTAAGTGATTCTAAACACCCTCTTGTTCATGTTTAGAGTGGTTAATAAGAGGTTTAACGGATAAAAATTATGAACATTAGAGATCAAAGTTTAAAGTCTTGTTAGAATGATGAACATGGTGGTTAATGAATAAATATTAGTGTAAAACTTATGGAACTTGTTTTGTTATGGTTATTTATTATTGTTGGATGCTAGTAGGGGAACGGATCGTCATCTAACCACGCTAGGTCATGTTCATGGAACATGAACTAGCGCTATGTTTAGTGTAAACAGAACTAGATGACGAACCCTTTCACTCACAAACATGAACTTGTGTAAAAATGATTTTTCTTATGAAATGGAGTTCTAAACTAGTAGATCTAAAGATCTACAAGTGGTATTTTTGAAGAACCAAGTGTATGATGAAATCATGTTTAAAAAGCCAGATCTTTCTCAAAATAAAGACATTTTTGAGAACCAAAAAGTGTGTAGACACTTGTGTAACGAAAGGATTTAACCAAGAAATATTTTCGTAAATACCGACTAGAAGTTGTAAAACTTCATATTCTTTAAAAATAAAGTTTTCGAGATAATGATTTTATTTTTAGAGATGGAAAGACTTACTAAATATGCTAGTAAGTTACTACACATTTTTGTAAATATTCAAGTTCATGAAATGGGGAAATTAGTGATTATTGTTGATGATTATTGTTGATAATTGTTGTTGATGATTGTTGACGATTTAAAAGAAAATAAACACATGTTTTGAAAACATGGGAAACCTCCATTTTTAGGGGAAACTCTGTCAAAATTTTTATAAATTTTGACACTTAGAAAAATATAAGTTTTTGAGAAACTTATTCCCTAAAAATGTATTTAAAAGTATTACCAAGGTTTCCCTAATTTTTGGTGGTAAGAAATGAGGATTTCTTCAAGAATAAAAATGGATATAAGTATATATATTTTTGAGAGAAAAATATATATTATTTTATCACCAACTTTTGTGCTAAGTGTATATAGTATGTGTTATACGTGCTAGTGTATTAAGACTTAAAAATACACTAAATACTCATGAGGAGTATAAACATAAAAATACACATACAACATACAAGATACATAATTCGGGTGCAAAGTGCAAAATACAAAAAGCTTATATTTATTTTTGAGAAAATAATATAAGTAAGACACGTAGTTAAAAATATAAAATATTTTTAACACAAGAATATATACACAAAAGAGAGTGACTGTACTTGTGCGACACAAGTCTAGTGACTAACGTTAAGAAAACGCGTATAGGTTACGACGTTAATTAAGCAAATCCGGTGAAGTTTACGACGCACAGGAACGCAAAGTTGTGAGTTCATGCTCCCCCTTTTCTTTTAATTGTTTTCAGTTTTATAACTTCGGGGGTGAAATACATGTACAAATATTATAATGTTTATAAGTGGTATGATAACAAGAAACGCACTTGGTGAGGACGAGAACCAAGTAGGATGCGTTATGAGAAATGATAACAAGAAACGCACTTGGTGAGGACGAGAACCAAGTAGGATGCGTTATGAGAAATGATAACAAGAAACGCACTTGGTGAGGACGAGAACCAAGTAGGATGCGTTATGAGAAATGATAACAAGAAACGCACTTGGTGAGGACGAGAACCAAGTAGGATGCGTTATGAGAAATGATACGAGAAATCTTGTCACGAATAGGGTACATAAGCACCATTAATCAACAATATACCTAGACCGCAGAACAAAAGGTTAGATCTAACGGGTGCCGGGCAGCCACACTCTCGGTGAGGGCGAGAATCGAGTAGTGCTTTTGTGTCTCAGAATTTACCAATTAAATGCCTAAGGTTTGGTGACTTCCTATGTCGTGTCACATGTTAATGGCTTTGCAACCCATTAAAAATCCTGATACATACAGGAATACTTTATTTACATAAAATTCATACCATACTAAAACTTGATTAATACTTGAAGTACGTGGGGTACTCAAGAAAAACTTGATTTATAACTTGAAGTACGAGGGGTACTCAAGAAAACGGGAATTATACTTGAGTACGTGGGGTACTCAAGAAAAACCTGAATTATACATAAGTACGTGGAGTACACATGAATACTTGATTTATATGTGAAAACTTGATTTATACATGACTCAAACTATGTTTTCATACAAAGTATACAAACGTGAAATACAAAAACTGCATGAATTCACACCAACATTATGTTGACGTTTTTCCAAAACTCACATGTATTTCAGGTAACTAGGATGGATGTGCGCGCGTTCTTGCTTATGCTCTTGGATGTCGCTTATGTTTATCTTTAAATAAAGTTGTAAACTTTTTAAAGACAATGTTTTATGCTACCTAGCTATGTAAACGCTATCTTATGTTTCAAATTACGGTATTTGAAGTTGTTTTTACAAGCATATAGCATGTTTACCTTTCGTATGCAATGAGAACCTTTCATGATCACACCTCGTGCTTCTGCCGCAGAAAGGGGTGTGACAGATTGGTATCAGAGCTGCGATTGTAGTGAACCAGGATTCCTTCTCGAGTCTAGTCTACAATCTCTAGGATCCTTTCACGAAAACAATTTTTCAAAGAGTTTTCATTGCATAAAACGTCCCGCGACATCCACTGCCTGAAACTCTCTACATGAGTCTAGAAAAAGGCACTATGAGACTTAGAGTGCACCTGTTATTGACTAGAGATTACTTGCAATTATGTGTGATAATTAGCATGTACTAGAAGTAGAATGTCACAAGTAAACGTGACTGTATCTGAAAGCGATGGCCCATCTGAAGGAAGAAATACGAGGATTAAACGAACTGTGCGGACTGTGCAAGGAGTTACGTAATTATGGATGCATACATAATTATGGAATTCAGTGCACAGAAATCACAGCTAGTCTTGTCACGTATAGATTCCCTCAGTACAAGCCTACTAAGTACTCTGCAAGAGTAATAATTGTTTGATGTCACTTATGTGGTATATACCTGTGAATATATATACTACTACTGTCTAGTATGCCGATATCAAACAAATGTTTAACCCTGTTGTGTTATGTTCTGTCAGAACATGGCACCTAGGAAAGTTGTGAATGCTCGCAATGACGATCAACCTCCTCCTCCCCCACTACCAAGAACTGCTGAAGAGCTGAACGCTCTACTGGAAGAAAGGATCTCCGCTGCTATCGCCCAGTACGAGGCGAACCGTACTCAGGACAGTGGAGGACCAAGCAACGCTAGGCGTAATGGGAATGGAGATTCGTCTGGAGGCAATGCAGCTCAAGGTAACCTTAAGACAATTTACTAAGCATGGAGAAATTTATGAACGGTCTTTGTTTCATTATTTCTTCGATTGCTCACATGTGAATTGGTTGAATCAATTCCAGGCTGCACTTTCAAGCAGTTCCTCGACTGCAAGCCGATGAACTATAACGGCACAAGAGGTGCAGTAGCATTTGTGCGCTGGACGGAGAAGACTGAAGCTACTATCCGCATGAGTAAGTGTACCGCGGATCAACAAGTCACCTTTGCTACTGGGTTATTTGTCGATGAAGCTCTGACTTGCTAGAACCTGCAAGCCCAAACTTTGGGTGACGATGCCGCTTATGGCCTAACTTGGGAGGAACTGAAGGAAAGAATGAGAGAGAAGTATAAGACTCGCGCTGAACTCCAAAGGCTGGAAACGGAGTTCTGGCACTTGACTATGGAAGGTGCTGACATAAATGGTTATACTCGAAGGTTCCACGATCTGTCAAGAGTGCTACCCTACATGGTGACTCCCGAATTCAAGCGCGTTGAACGCTACATTTGGGGACTGGCCCCATAGTTTCGTGGCATGGTGACGTCGGCCAAACCACAAACAATCACTGAGGCTGTAACTCTGGCTGTCAGCCTTACTGAAGACTGTGTTCGCATGAAGAAGCTGTCACTGAACCCAACAGAAAAGACCGAGACGCATGCTGAGTCGTCCGGTGACAAAAAGAGAAAAAATACAAGTTTGAACCAAGCAACTCATAACAACAAGGGTTTCAGCAAGAAGCGAGATGCTAACCCGTCTCAGGAGGCGAAAACCCATGCAACCAAAGCATACCAAGGCTCCATGCCTAGATGCCAAAAATGTAAGTATCATCATGAAGGAGCTTGTTGCATTCCAAGGTGCGACAAATGTGGTAAGCTGGGTCATCAAACAGAAGACTGTTGGGGAAAAGGAAAGAACCGAAATGGAAACAGTGTTGGTAACAAGAATGGTAACGGGAAAGGGCGGATACAAGGATGCTTCAAGTGTGGAAGCAATGATCATTTCATGAAGGACTGCCCAGAGGGAAACAATGCTCAGGCTAGAGCATTTGTGATTGGAGCAAAGAACGCACGCGAGGACCCTAATGTGGTCACCGGTACGTTTCTCATTAACAATCACTTTGCATCTATATTATTTGACACTGGCGCCGATTATAGCTTCATGTCTGTGGAATTTAAACGCATACTCGGAATAGAATCCAGTCGATTAGAAATTCCTTATTCCATAGAACTAGCCAATGGTAAACTTGTTGAATCGGGCGAAGTCGTTAGAGGCTGCACACTAGAACTTGGTGAACGAAGATTTAGCATCGCCTCTTACCTATTCAATTGGGTAACTTCGATGTAGTGGTCGGAATGGACTGGCTATCCAAGAACAAAGCTGAGGTTGTATGTCATGAGAAAATCATTCGCATCCCTCTGGCGAATGATGAAACTCTCATCGTACATGGAGAAAAACGAGTCGCACCTCTTCGAATCATCAGTTGTATAAAGGCACAAAAGTGCTTAAGGAAAGGATGTGTCGCCTTCCTAGCACACGTTGTAGATAAGAAGGCTGTGGAGCCGAAACTCGAAGACATTCCTGTGGTGAAGGAATTTCCTGATGTGTTCCCTGAAGATCTGCCAGGACTACCTCAACAACGACAAGTCGAATTCCATATAGACTTGGTTCCAGGAGCTACTCCTGTATTCAAGGCACCTTATCGACTTGCACCATCCGAGATGCAAGAATTATCTACACAACTCCAGGAGTTGTTGGATAAAGGATTTATAAGGCCAAGCTTCTCACCCTGGGGAGCTCCAGTATTATTCGTGAAGAAGAAGGATGTAACGCTGCGGATGTGTATCGATTACAGGGAACTGAACAAGCTCACTATCAAGAATCGGTACCCGCTACCGAGGATTGATGACTTATTTGACCAACTGCAAGGATCAAGCTACTATTCCAAGATCGACCTTCGATCTGGATACCATCAGCTGAGAATCCAAGAGGAAAGCATACCAAAGACTGCATTAAGAACACGCTATGGGCACTACGAATTTCTTGTGATGCCATTCGGGCTGACGAATGCACCAGCGGTCTTTATGGATCTGATGAACCGCGTATGCAAACCATATCTCGATAAATTCGTGATTGTATTTATCGATGATATCCTGATTTATTCACAAACAAAAGAAGAGCACGAGCAACATCTCAGAACCATCTTGGAACTACTGAAGAAAGAGAAGCTTTATGCAAAGTTCTCGAAATGCGAATTATGGATTCGCGAAGTACAATTTCTTGGTCACGTTGTGAATGAGAAGGGCATTCATGTAGACTCGTCCAAGATAGAAGCAATAAAGAATTGGGAAGCTCCCAAGACCCCAACCGAAGTACGACAATTTTTGGGCTTAGCGGGCTATTGCCGACGTTTCATCGAGAACTTCTCAAAGATAGCTCATGTGACAACTCGAGTTTCCGACTTTCACTTTCGTATTTATTGCATGTTGACTTTGACCATTGACCTTGACTATTAGTTGTTTGACTTGTAATGTACATGTGTTATGATAAAGTATTTTGTGAATTCATGAGTATGTGGTTGGTTGTGTAAGTGTAGCATGAGATGGTAACTGATTAAGCCCATTACGGTATTAAGCTCACTTAGGATTCGACGAATCAGGTGATTCGCCAATAGTGACTCGACGAAACACAAGTGTGTTTCGCCAAACCCAATCTCGACGAATCAAATGTGATTCGCCAGCCCGTTGATTCGCCAAGCCCAGTAAGGGCCCAAATACGTTACACGGATATTTAATAAGAAATACAACCATATTCGCCACACTTTAGCAAAAACAGAAACCCTAGAGCTTCCTGTTCGTTAGTGACGGCAAACTTGTGTTCCCAAAGCCTCGAATCGATCAAGTTACTACTCCGATCACTGTGGTTAGTGAATTCTCATACATGATGAATCTTGCTTGTATTGATCTTGTTTGTATGCGAAGTTTATTTGAATGTTATATAACGATTTTGATGATGATGAGCACATGTCTTGCATAATATTGTTGGCCATTATATTCTTGTTTACGTGCGCATTGTCAGGAATTAATCGATTAAACATATGTGTGCATGATTGTTGCAGCCACTAACAGATTATGGTTCAATGATGGTTCAACTTTTATCAAAATGCCACATGCTATTAATTGTTGTATAATGATGATAGCAAATATAATAAGTTATAGGAATGCATGAGTAGGCTGTTGATGATGATAGTCTTGATTGGTCCAATAGCAGGAAACTTTCAGCCACTACCTAATTTGGTCAAATAGCAACATGAGAACCATTTACAATTGTCGGCCATTGTTGGGTATTCCAATGATAAATTGCTGATTGAATTGTGATGTTGGCCTTGTGATTATTTCGGTTTTTTATATGTTAATATATATCGATGACGTGATTTGATGATAGTCCTGGTTGTATAGTGATTGGTAGTTTGACTTGGTTTTTCATGTTTGGTATTATGTGTGATGATTAAATTGAAATCGTGAGTTTTTGTGAAACTGCTGTTGATGATAATGAAATTCACGAAATCACCTTAGTGATTTCGGCCCAATCCGGCCCAAGGTGTTTTCGGCACATATAGAGTTTTCGGCACTCATGATGTGATTTCAGTAAGATGTGATTTCGCCATTACGTATGACACACTAGTTTTGATTAGATGTTAAAGTGGTTAAGTTTATATGCAACCATGTTTAGCCAATTAACTGAGTTAAGTTATTAACTCAGTTAACTTTACTAACTCTGTTGATACATTAATTATGTGGTACATTAACTCTGTTAAATCTGTTAATTTATTTAACTGCTTACGTGAATACATGAAGCTAATTGCTAAGCACTTTATGACATAGATTTTATGTGAGACATTGCGAACTCGAAACTTAACTGATTAAGTATACGTGCACACTATAGGACGTGATTGATTTCCTGTGAGCGCTTAACTTAGCATACCGAGCAAACCAAGGTGAGTTCATACAGCCAAGGCATGGGGTTCCCGGGTGGGAATGGGATTTGATGAATTATTGTGTATACTCAGACGGTAGAACCTAACGATAAGATACGACTAGACTAGTAACACTTATTGAACTGATCTTCGCACACCTGCCAAGGGTTGGCCGCGATATTATGACTGACTTTGCACACCTGCCATAGGAAGGCCGCGAACTAAATTTACAAATCTTCGCACACCTGCCTGGGAGGCCGCGATACAAATAAACCTAGTCTAGAATACTTGGGAAAAACATCCCCTAATATCTTCGCATACCTGCCTGGGAGGCCGCGATGGAAACTAATACGATACATGACGTAACGAAGGAACATACTACTACTCACGCTATATTATTACTGAACTGTTATCTGTGAACTCGCTCAACTAGTTGTTGACTCGCTGCTGCATGCCTTGCAGGACCTTAGGTACATATGGAGCTTGCACAGGGAGGAGCAGGTCGTTGTGGGACATGGATCGATGATGCCATGTTAATTATCTAAACATTTGAATTTACGATTTACATTGGGTTTACATACTTATGCTTCCGCTACACACTTGTTGATGTTTGGTTTTGAAAACACCTTTCGTATTGAGGAATGACTTATATTAATTACTATTATGTTCAATATGATTGGTGGCTTGATCCTGGTCAGTCACGCCTCCAAGCGGTGATACTCCGCGTGTGGATTTTGGGGGTGTGACAGATTGGTATCAGAGCCATTGGTTATAGAGAACTCGGTTTTAATAAGGGGAAAACGATTTTGTTAAAACCAGACTATAACCAGAACAGTGCTCAACGATCCACAACGACGCTTCGCTCCACGTGCAAGGCTCAACATCATAGGTACTACTATTCATGTTACTTTACCTACTTGCTAGAATTACATAGAACTTTGCTCGTGGTATGCTCAGATTACAGAACCTACTATATGTTATTGCTTGAGAATACTTGTGTGCTCACTCTCTTCGCACTATTCGCGAACCTCTCACCCACATGTTCCCCTTGATGTCAAGATCATGAGTGGACGCGTTAACCTAACTCAAGCCCAGTTGGCGGCTTCGATCACTGAACAAGTTACTGCAGCACTCGCAGCTGCCCAGGCAGGAGGTGTAACCTGCCATCACCACTTACTCTAGGATCTTTAGATCCTACTCTCGTAACTCAACACTTGCGCTTAATTTTGATTACTCTAACGCACACGACAAGTCAACACGCTCAGCCACCTGTATGCACATACAAGACTTTTATGGACTGTCGTCCTACTACTTTCAGCGACACTGAAGGAGCTGTTGGACTCCTCCATTAGTTCGAGGAACTCGAATCGGTCTTCGAGTGTGTGAATGACCCGAGGCTCGTAAGGTGAAATATGCCACTGATACTCTCGAAGGCACTGCGTTAACTTGGTGGAACGCGCAAGTTCAGATGCTGGGGCTGGCGGCTGCTAATGCCACCCCATGGAATGGTTTTAAGGAACTGATCAAACGTGAATACAGTAGTTATGATGCCATCCACAAGCTGGAAGTGGAGTCCTTTAACATGAAGATGATGGGGTCAGAGATAGAAGCGTACACGAAACGATCCAACAAACTGGCAATTTTGTGTCCAACTATGGTGGATCCTCCCATCAAGAGCATTGAGCTGTACTTCAAAGGCTTAGTACCATAAATTCAAAGCCATGTGATGACTGCTAATCTTGCTACTATTCAAGATGTTACTCATCTTGCTCATCGTCTCACAGACCAGGCAGTGGAACAGAACAAGCTGCCTAGACGTATTGGTGCTACTACTACTACCTCTGCTATTCCCAGTGGCAACAAATGAAAGTGGGATGGAACCTCTAGCAAGGGTTCGACTACGATTCCGTCCCAGGCACAGCAGTGAAAGATCGATGACAACCAAAGTCCTGGTCAGCAACCTCTTAGTAGTCAAGGGCAGGGTGGATACAGGGGAAACCACCCTAAGTGCAAACGATGTAACTTGCACCACAGCGGGCAGTGCAACCGCAATCATTGCCAATGATGCGACAAGCTTGGTCATGGAGCCAAAGATGGTAGAAACTCACGTTCTGCAAGCCAGAACCAATAACAACAGACACAAGATCTTTAAGAATCAGCAACAACAAGCAGAGATCCTATGCAAGGAGAAGATCATTCGCATTCCTCGTTCTGGTAAAGAACCTCTCGAAGTTCAAGGCCACAAGAGTGGTGTCGTGAGTGGCATCATTTCTTTCTTGAAGGCTCAGAAGTGTTTACGAAAGGGCCACACAGCTGTTTTAGCACTCGTTACCGATACATCGAAGAAAGAGAAAAAGATTGAGGATATTCCTGTAGTACGCGACTTTCCTCAAGTGTTTCCAGAAGAGTTACCTGGGTTACCGCCTCATCGCCAGGTCGAATTTCAGATCGAGCTCGCTCCAGGAGCAGCACCCATAGCTCGAGCACCTTATTGCTTAGCTCCAACAGAACTGGAAGAACTTTCTAAGCAACTACAAGAACTCTTGAAAAAGGGTTTCATACGTCCTAGTTCTTCGCCTTGGGGAGCTCCAGTACTTTTTGTAAAGAAGAAAGACGGTACCTTCCGCATGTGTATAGACTACCGCGAACTGAACAAGGTGACTGTGAAGAATCGCTATCCTCTTCCACGCATCGACGACTTATTCGACCAGTTGCAAGGGTCGAGCTATTACTCGAAGATTGATCTAAGGTCAGGGTATCATCAACTGAGAGTCCGGGATGAGGACGTCTCCAAAACAGCGTTCAGAACGCGCTACGGCCACTACGAGTTTCTGGTCATGCCTTTCGGGTTGACGAACGCGCCTGCGGTTTTCATGGATCTTATGAACAGGGTGTGCAAACCTTATCTTGACAAGTTCGTCATTGTTTTCATCGACGACATCCTGATCTACTCGAAGAATCGGGAGGAACACGAGCAGCACTTACGACTTATTTTGGAACTTCTTCGAACGAAACAGCTATACGCTAAGTTTTCAAAATGCGACTTCTGGCTTCGTGAAGTCCACTTCCTAGGCCACGTAGTAAACAAGGATGGGATCCATGTTGATCCATCCAAGGTAGATTCGATCAAGAACTGGCCTGCACCTCGCACACCAACAGAAATACGCCAATTCTTGGGTTTGGCGGGTTATTACAGACGGTTCATCAAAGACTTCTCGAAGATTGCTCAACCGCTTACACTACTGACGCAGAAAGGTGTTGTTTACCGTTGGGGTAATACACAGGAATCAGCGTTCCAACACTTAAAGGATAGACTTTGTAGCGCACCTATCCTCTCTTTGCCTGAAGGCACAGACGATTTTGTAGTCTATTGAGATGCATCTATCCAGGGTCTTGGATGTGTATTGATGCAAAGGGATAAAGTCATTGCTTATGCTTCGCGCCAACTTAAGATTCACGAACGGAATTACACTACACACGACCTAGAGCTGGGAGCGGTCGTCTTTGCACTTAAGATATGGCGACACTACCTGTACGGTACCAAATGTGCTATCTACACTGACCACAGAATCCTCGAACATATATTCAAACAAAAGGAACTGAATATGCGACAACGACGATGGGTCGAACTGCTAAAAGACTACGAATGCTCAATCAGGTACCATCCAGGCAAAGCCAATGTTGTGGCTGACGCCCTCAGTCGAAAGGACACCACGCCTAAGCGCGTGCGAGCTTTACAACTCACAATACAGTCCAGTCTTCCTTCTCAGATACGAGATGCTCAGGTAGAAGCATTGAAACCAGACAACGTCAGGGCTGAAGCCTTACGTGGCTCAAGGCAACGCTTAGAACAAAAGGCAGACGGTGCTTATTACGTAACAGGACGCATTTGGGTCCCACTCTATGGTAACTTACGCGAGCTTGTAATGGATGAAGCTCATAAGTCCCGTTACTCGGTACATCCAGGTGCAGATAAAATGTACCACGACATCAGAACTACATATTGGTGGCCTAGCATGAAGGCCCACATAGCCACATACGTTAGCAAATGCTTGACTTGTGCGAGAGACAAGGCAGAATATCAGAAACCTTCAGGTCCACTCCAACAACCTGAGATACCACAATGGAAATGGGAACAAATTTCCATGGATTTTGTTACTGGCCTGCCTAGATCTCAACGTGGGAATGACACTATTTGGGTAATCGTGGATCGACTCACAAAGTCTGTACACTTCTTGGCCATCAAAGAAACAGACAAGTTCTCTACACTAGCAGACATCTACTTGAAAGAAGTGGTCTCCAGGCACGGGGTGCCAACCTCTATCATCTCTGATCGTGACGCACGTTTTACTTCAGAACTGTGGCAAGCAATGCATAAATCTTTTGGCTCTCGTTTAGACATGAGCACAGCTTATCATCCTCAGACAGATGGGCAGTCTGAGCGCACTATTCAAACTCTAGAAGACATACTTCGGGCGTGCGTAATTGACTTTGGCAATGGTTGGGAAAAACATCTGCCACTTGTGGAATTTTCATACAATAACAGCTACCACACCAGCATTAAAGCTACACCATTCGAGGCATTGTACGGGCGTAAATGCCGGTCACCTCTCTGTTGGGCAGAGGTGGGAGATAGTCAAATCACAGGTCCAGAAATGGTAGTTGATACTACTAAAAAGATTGCTCAAATACGACAACGCATGGCGGCAGCTCGTGACCGTCAGAAAGCATACGCTGATAAAGATAGAAAACTACTCGAATTCCAGGTTGGGGATCGAGCGCTACTCAAAGTTTCACCCTGGAAGGGTGTGGTTCGTTTTGGCAAACACGGCAAACTCAATCCACGATACGTTGGACCTTTCGAAGTTATTGAGAAGATAGGCAGGGTAGCCTACAGATTGAATTTACCAGCTGAACTCAGTGCAGTTCACAACGTCTTTCACGTGTCGAATCTGAAGAAGTGTATGTCAGATGAGACCCACATAGTTCCCTTGAAGGAACTCACTATCGACGAGCGGTTGCACTTCGTCGAGGAACCTGTTGAAATCACGGACCGGGATGTTAAGGTCCTCAAGAACACGAGAATCCCTCTTGTACGAGTTCGTTGGAACTCCCGCCGCGGCCCAGAGTTCACCTGGGAGCGTGAAGATCAAATGGAACTCAAATATCCCCAGTTATTCGGAACCAATGCAACTACTACTGAGGCTGAACCTACTACTGCAGAATTTCGGGACGAAATTCCAAATCAACGGGGGGATAATGTGACACCCCAAGAAAACCAGTAATTTTCGCAAACCTGCTCGGGGAGCCGCGATACAATACAGGTAAACAACGTCACACCATTAGCTTTCCTCAGTAACCGCATGCTAAATTTCGGGACGAAATTTCTTTCAAGTTGGGGATAATGTGACAACTCGAGTTTCCGACTTTCACTTTCGTATTTATTGCATGTTGACTTTGACCGTTGACCTTGACTATTAGTTGTTTGACTTGTAATGTACATGTGTTATGACAAAGTGTTTTGTGAATTCATGAGTATGTGGTTGGTTGTGTAAGTGTAGCATGAGATGGTAACTGATTAAGCCCATTACGGTATTAAGCTCACTTAGGATTCGACGAATCAGGTGATTCGCCAATAGTGACTCGACGAAACACAAGTGTGTTTCGCCAAACCCAATCTCGACGAATCAAATGTGATTCGCCGGCCCGTTGATTCGCCAAGCCCAGTAAGGGCCCAAATACGTTACACGGATATTTAATAAGAAATACAACCATATTCGCCACACTTTAGCAAAAACAGAAACCCTAGAGCTTCCTGTTCGTTAGTGACGGAAAACTTGTGTTCCCAAAGCCTCGAATCGATCAAGTTACTACTCCGATCACTGTGGTTAGTGAATTCTCATACATGATGAATCTTGCTTGTATTGATCTTGTTTGTATGCGAAGTTTATTTGAATGTTATATAACGATTTTGATGATGATAAGCACATGTCTTGCATAATATTGTTGGCCATTATATTCTTGTTTACGTGCGCATTGTCAGGAATTAATCGATTAAACATATGTGTGCATGATTGTTGCAGCCACTAACAGATTATGGTTCAATGATGGTTCAACTTTTATCAAAATGCCACATGCTATTAATTGTTGTATAATGATGATAGCAAATATAATAAGTTATAGGAATGCATGAGTAGGCTGTTGATGATGATAGTCTTGATTGGTCCAATAGCAGGAAACTTTCAGCCACTACCTAATTTGGTCAAATAGCAACATGAGAACCATTTACAATTGTCGGCCATTGTTGGGTATTCCAATGATAAATTGCTGATTGAATTGTGATGTTGGCCTTGTGATTATTTCGGTTTTTTATATGTTAATATATATCGATGACGTGATTTGATGATAGTCCTGGTTGTATAGTGATTGGTAGTTTGACTTGGTTTTTCATGTTTGGTATTATGTGTGATGATTAAATTGAAATCATGAGTTTTTGTGAAACTGTTGTTGATGATAATGAAATTCACGAAATCACCTTAGTGATTTCGGCCCAATCCGGCCCAAGGTGTTTTCGGCACATATAGGGTTTTCGGCACTCATGATGTGATTTCAGTAAGATGTGATTTCGCCATTAGGTATGACACACTAGTTTTGATTAGATGTTAAAGTGGTTAAGTTTATATGCAACCATGTTTAGCCAATTAACTGAGTTAAGTTATTAACTCAGTTAACTTTACTAACTCTGTTGATACATTAATTCTGTGGTACATTAACTCTGTTAAATCTGTTAATTTATTTAACTGCTTACGTGAATACATGAAGCTAATTGCTAAGCACTTTATGACATAGATTTTATGTGAGACATTGCGAACTCGAAACTTAACTGATTAAGTATACGTGCACACTATAGGACGTGATTGATTTCCTGTGAGCGCTTAACTTAGCATACCGAGCAAACCAAGGTGGGTTCATACAGCCAAGGCATGGGGTTCCCGGGTGGGAATGGGATTTGATGAATTATTGTGTATACTCAGACGGTAGAACCTAACGATAAGATACGACTAGACTAGTAACACTTATTGAACTGATCTTCGCACACCTGCCAAGGGTTGGCCGCGATATTATGACTGACTTCGCACACCTGCCATAGGAAGGCCGCGAACTAAATTTACAAATCTTCGCACACCTGCCTGGGAGGCCGCGATACAAATAAACCTAGTCTAGAATACTTGGGAAAAACATCCCCTAATATCTTCGCATACCTGCCTGGGAGGCCGCGATGGAAACTAATACGATACATGACGTAACGAACGAACATACTACTACTCACGCTATATTATTACTGAACTGTTATCTATGAACTCGCTCAACTAGTTGTTGACTCGCTGCTGCATTCCTTGCAGGACCTTAGGTACATATGGAGCTTGCACAGGGAGGAGCAGGTCGTTGTGGGAGATGGATCGATGATGCCATGTTAATTATCTAAACATTTGAATTTACGATTTACATTGGGTTTACATACTTATGCTTCCGCTACACACTTGTTGATGTTTGGTTTTGAAAACACCTTTCGTATTGAGGAATGACTTATATTAATTACTATTATGTTCAATATGATTGGTGGCTTGATCCTGGTCAGTCACGCCTCCAAGCGGTGATACTCCGCGTGTGGATTTTGGGGGTGTGACACCGCTAACAACCCTTACACAAAAAGACAAGAAATATGACTGGGGTCACAAACAAGAAGAAGCCTTCCAGTTACTTAAAAATAAGCTCTGCGATGCGCCAATACTATCATTACCCGAAGGCACTAAAGACTTCGTGGTATACTGCGACGCCTCACGACAAGGCTTGGGTTGCGTGCTCATGCAACGCCAAGTATCACGACTTGGAACTAGGTGCGGTGGTATTCGCCTTGAAGATCTGGCAACACTATTTATATGGTACTCGATGTACAATTTTCACAGATCACAAAAGCTTACAACACATATTTGATCAGAAGGAATTCAATATGCGCCAGCGGCGATGGGTCGAGCTGCTAAATGATTACGACTGTGAGATCAAGTACCATCCTGGAAAGGCAAACATTGTAGCGGGCGCGTTGAGCCGAAAAGAAAGGGTTAAGACCCTAAGGGTTCGAGCGTTAGAAATGACCATTCGAACAAACCTCACTGCACGCATTCGTGATGCACAACAAGAAGCTCTTAAAGGAGAGAACCGTAAAGCTGAATACCTCCGGGGTATGCTGAAATACATGGTGCCAAATGAAGAAGGAGCCTTATACTTTAAGAAACGTATTTGGGTTCCACTCTATGGTGGCATACGAGAGGTCATCCTTGATGAAGCCCACAAATCAAGATACTCGATCCATCCAGGATCGGACAAAATGTATCAAGACTTGAAAGAATATTATTGGTGGCCGAGACTCAAGAGCGACGTTGCTGTCTATGTTGGAAAATGCCTAACCTGTGCTAAGGTTAAGGCTGAATATCAGAAACCGTCCAGCCTCCTACAACAACCAGAGATTCCCGTGTGGAAGTGGGAACAAATCTCAATGGACTTCATAACGAAATTACCCAGGACCCCGAGAGGACACGATATGATATGGGTAATAGTTGATCAATTAACGAAATTTGCGCATTTCCTACCGATCCGAGAGAAGGATAGCACTGGAAAGCTTGCTGAGATATACTTAAAGGAAATTGTGGCACGTCATGGATTGCCAATCTCAATCATTTCAGACAGAGATGGACGCTTTGTCTCAAGAATCTGGCAATCATTTCAGGAAGCCTTTGGATCTCAGCTGGATCTAAGCACGACATTCCATCCGCAAACAGACGGCCAGAGCGAACGGACTATACAAACGTTAGAAGATATGCTTCGTGCATGTGTCATGGATCTAGGTGGCAGCTGGGATACTCATCTACCTTTAGTTGAGTTTTCCTACAATAACAGTTATCATACGAGCATAAAAGTCGCGCCGTTCGAAGCTCTGTATGGCCGCAAAAGCCGATCGCCCTTATGTTGGGCAGATGCCGGAGATAAACGTATGGTTGGTCCTGAACTTGTACAAGAGACAACTGACAAGATTGCGCAGATCCGAGAGCGCATTAAGGCGGCTCGAGATTGACAAAAGAGCTACGCTGATCCGAAAAGAAAATCAGTAGAATTCGAGGTGGGAGACAAAGTGTTGTTAAAAGTCTCACCTTGGAAGGGTGTAGTCAGATTTGGAAAGCGTGGAAAGCTGAATCCACGAAACATCGAACCATTCAGAATATTGAAAAGAATTGGTACCGTGGCATACAAATTGGAGTTACCGGAAGAACTTAATGGAGTACATGATACGTTCCATGTATCCAACCTGAAGAAGAGTCCAACGCAAGAAAACGTGATCATCCCGGTGAATGAAGTGCATATTGATGAAGCCCTCCGATTTACAGAACAACCCGTTGAGGTTACCGACTGGAAATTCAACAAGACCAGGAGGAGCACTGTGAAACTTGTCAAAGTACGTTGGAGATCTAAGCACGGACCCGAGTACACATGGGAACGTGAAGACCAGTTCAAAGAAAAGTATCCCCACCTATTCAAGAAGACTCCAGCGAGAGTTAGTTCAGCCTGAATTTCGGGACGAAAGTATCCCCACCTATTGATGAAGCCCAAACCATTTACCAAGTGAACTAACTCTCGCAGGAGTCTTCTTGAATAGGTGGGGATACTTTTTCTTGAACTGGTCTTCACGTTCCCATGTGTACTCGGGTCCGTGCTTAGAGCTCCAACGTACTTTGACAAGCTTCACACTGCTCCTCCTGGTCTTGTTGACTTTCCAGTCGGTAACCTCAACGGGTTTCTCTGTAAATCGGAGGGCTTCATCAATATGCACTTCATCCATCGGGATGATTACGTTTTCTTGTGTTGGACTCTTCTTCAGGTTGGATACATGAAACGTATCATGTACTCCATTATGTTCTTCCGGTAACTCCAACTTGTATGCCACGGTACCAATTCTCTTCAATATTCTGAATGGTCCGATATATCGTGGATTCAGCTTTCCACGCTTTCCAAATCTGACTACGCCCTTCCAAGGTGAGACTTTTAACAACACTTTGTCTCCCACCTTGAATTCTACTGATTTTCTATTCGGATCAGCGTAGCTCTTTTGTCGTTCTCGAGCCGCCTTAATGCGCTCTCGGATCTGCGCAATCTTGTCGGTTGTCTCTTGTACAAGTTCAGGACCAACCATACGCTTATCTCCGGCATCTGCCCAACATAAGGGCGATCGGCATTTGCGGCCATACAGAGCTTCGAACGGTGTGACTTTTATGCTCGTATGATAGCTGTTATTGTAGGAAAACTCAACTAAAGGTAGATGAGTATCCCAGCTGCAGCCTAGGTCCATGACGCATGCGCAAAGCATATCTTCTAACGTTTGTATAGTCCGTTCGCTCTGGCCGTCTGTTTGTGGATGGAATGTCGTGCTTAGATCTAACTGAGATCCAAAGGCTTCCTGAAATGATTGCCAGATTCTCGAGACAAAGCGTCCATCTCTGTCTGAAATGATTGAGATTGGCACTCCATGATGTGCCACAATTTCCCTGAGGTATATCTCTGCAAGCTTTCCAGTGCTATCCTTCTCTCGGATTGATAGGAAATGCGCAGACTTCGTCAATCGATCAACTATTACTCATATCATATCGTGCCCTCTCGGGGTCCTGGGTAATTTCGTTATGAAGTCCATCGAGATTTGTTCCCACTTCCACACGGGAATCTCTGGTTGTTGCAGTAGGCCGGACGGCTTCTGATATTCTGCCTTAACCTTAGCACAGGTTAGGCATTTTCCAACGTAGACAGCAACGTCGCTCTTGAGTCTCGGCCACCAATAATATCCTTTCAAATCTTGATACATTTTATCTGATCCTGGATGGATCGAGTATCTCGATTTATGCGCTTCATTAAGGATGACTTCTCGTATGCCACCATAGAGTGGAACCCAAATACGCTTCTTGAAGTATAAGGTTCCCTCTTCGTTTGGTACCATGTACTTCAATGCACCCCGGAGGTATTCAGCTTTACGGTTCTCTTCTTTAAGAGCTTCTTGTTGTGCATCCCGAATCCGTGCAGTGAGGTTCGTTCGAATCGTCATTTCCAAAGCTCGAACCCTTAGGGTCTTAACCCTTTCTTTTCGGCTCAACGCGTCCGCTACAACGTTCGCCTTTCCAGGATGGTACTTAATCTCACAGTCATAGTCGTTTAGCAGCTCAACCCAACGTCGCTGGCGCATATTCAGTTCTTTCTGATCAAATATGTGTTGTAAGCTTTTGTGATCTGTGAAGATTGTACATCGAGTACCATATAAGTAATGTCGCCAAATCTTCAAGGCGAATACCACTGCACCCAGCTCCAGGTCGTGAGTGGTATAATTTCTCTCGTGAATCTTCAGTTGTCTTGAAGCATAAGCGATGACTTTTGGCGTTGCATGAGCACGCAACCCAAGCCTTGTCGTGAGGCGTCGCAGTATACCACGAAGTCTTCAGTGCCTTCGGGTAACGATAGTATCGGTGCATCGCAGAGCTTGTTCTTAAGTAGCTGAAAAGCTTCTTCTTGTTTGTGACCCCAGTCGTATTTCTTGTCTTTCTGGGTAAGGGTCGTTAGCGGTTGAGCTATCTTTGAGAAATTCTCGATGAATCGCCGATAATAGCCCGCTAAGCCCAAAAATTGTCGAACTTCAGTTGGGGTCTTGGGAGCTTCCCAATTCTTTATCGCTTAAATCTTGGATGGGTCTACATGAATGCCCTTCTCATTCACAACGTGACCAAGAAATTGTACTTCGCGAATCCAGAATTCGCATTTTGAGAACTTTGCATAAAGTTTCTCTTTCTTCAGTAGTTCCAGAATAGCTCTGAGATGTTGCTCATGTTCTTCTTTCGTTCGCGAGTAAATCAGGATATCATCGATAAATACAATCACGAATTTATCGAGATATGGTTTACATACACGATTCATCAGGTCCATAAAGACCGCTGGCGCGTTCGTCAATCCAAATGGCATCACAAGAAACTCGTAGTGCCCATAGCGCGTTCTGAATGCAGTCTTTGGCACACTTTCATCTTGGATTCTCAGCTGATGGTATCCAGATCGTAGGTCGATCTTGGAATAGTAGCTTGATCCTTGCAGTTGATCAAACAAGTCATCAATCCTTGGTAGCGGATACCGATTCTTGATTGTGAGCTTGTTCAGTTCCCTGTAATCGATACACATCCGCAGTGATCCATCCTTCTTCTTCACGAATAACACTGGAGCTCCCCAGGGTGAGAAGCTTGGCCTTATGAATCCTTTATCCAACAACTCCTGAAGTTGTGTAGATAATTCTTGCATTTCGGATGGTGCAAGTCGATAGGGAGCCTTGGCTACAGGAGCGGCTCCTGGAACCAAGTCTATGTGGAATTCGACTTGTCGTTGCGGAGGTAGTCCTGGCAGATCTTCAGGGAACACATCAGGAAATTCCTTCACCACAGGAATGTCTTCGAGTTTTGGCTCCACAGCCTTCTTATCTGCAACGTGTGCTAGGAAAGCAACACATCCTTTCCTTAAGCACTTCTGTGCCTTCATACAACTGATGATTCATAGAGGCGCGTTTCGTCTTTCTCCATGTACGATGAGAGTTTCACCATTCGCTAAAGGGATGCGAATGATTTTCTCATGACAAATGACTTCAGCTTTGTTCTTGGACAACCAGTCCATCCCGACCACTACATCGAAGCTACCTAATTGAATAGGTAAGAGGTCGATGCTAAATCTTCGTGCGCCAAGTTCTAGCGTGCAGCCTCTAACAACTTCGCCCGATTCAACAAGTTTACCATTGGCTAGTTCTACGGAATAAGGAATTTCTAATCTACTAGATTCTATTCCGAGTATGCGTTTAAATTCCACAAACATGAAGCTATAATCGGCGCCAGTGTCGAATAATATGGATGCAAAGTGATTGTTAATGAGAAACGTACCGTTGACCACATTAGGGTCCTCGCGTGCGTCCCTTGCTCCAATCACAAATGCTCGGGCCTGAGCATTGTTTCTCTCTGGGCAATCCTTCATGAAATGATCTTTGCTTCCACATCTGAAGCATCCTTGGTTTCGCCCATTCTCGTTGCCTGCACCATTTCCATTTCCACCATTGTTCCTATCATCAGCCCCATTATGATTTCCATTCCCGTTCCTCTTACTCCAGCAGTCTTCCGTGCGGTGACCCAACTTTCCACACTTGTCACACTTTGAGATGCGACAAGCTCCCTCGTGGTGGCATTTACACCGATGGCATTTGGGAAAGGTGCCCCGGTATCCCCTTGCTGGTGCGTCATTCATGGCTGCAAGGGATTTCGCCCCTTGAGGTGGGTTAGGGTCACGCTTCTTGTTGGAACCTTTGTTGTTACGAGTTGCTTGATTCAAGTTTGCATATTTCCTTTTCTTGTCGCCAGACGACTCAGCATGCGTCTCGGTATTTTCTGTTGGGTTTAGTGATAGCTTCTTCATACGAACACAATCTTCAGTAAGGCTGACAGCCAGAGTTACAGCCTCGGTGATTGTTTGTGGTTTGGCTGACGTCACCATGCCACGAAACTCTGAGGCTAGTCCCCAAATGTAGCGTTCAACACGCTTGAATTCGGGAGTCACCATGTAGGGAAGCACTCTGGACAGATCGTGGAACCTTCGAGTATAACCATTAATGTCAGCACCTTCCATGGTCAAGTGCCAGAACTCCGTCTCCAGCCTTTGGAGTTCAGCACGAGAGCAGTACTTCTCTCTCATTCTTTCCTTCAGTTCCTCCCAAGTTAAGCCATAAGCGGCATCATCGCCCAAGGTTTGGACTTGCAGGTTCCACCAAGTCAGAGCTTCATCGACAAACAACCAAGTAGCAAAGGTGACTTACTGATCCGCGGTACACTTGCTCATGCGGAAAGTAGCTTCAGTCTTCTCCGTCCAGCGCACAAATGTTACTGCACCTCCTGTGCCGTCATAGTTCATCGGCTTGCAGTCGAGGAACTGCTTGAAAGTGCAGCCTTGAGCTGCATTGCCTCCAGACGAGTCTCCATTCCCATTACGCCTAGCGTTGCTTGGTCCTCCACTGTCTTGAGTTCGGTTTGCCTCGTACTGGGCGATAGCAGCGGAGATCCTTTCCTCCAGTAGAGCGTTCAGCTCCTCAGCAGTTCTTGGCAGTAGGGGAGGAGGAGGTTGATCGTCATTGCGAGCATTCACAGTTTTCCTGGGTGCCATGTTCTGACAGAACATAACACAACAGGGTTACACATTTGTTTGATATCGTCCTACTAGGCAGTAGTAGTATATATATTCACAGGTATATATCACATAAGTGACATCAAATAATTATTACTCTAGCAGAGTACTTAGTAGGCTTGCACTGAGGGAATCTACACGTGACAAGACTTGCTGTGGTTTCTGTGCACTGAATTCCATAATTATGTATGCATCCATAATTACGTCACTCCTTGCACAGTCTGCACAGTTCGTTTCATCCTCGTATTTTCTTCCTTCAGATGGGCCATTGCTTTCAGGTAAAGTCACATATACTTGTGACATTCTACTTCTAGTACATGCTAATTATCACACATAATTGCAAGTAATTTCTCAATTAAAGACAAGTGCTACTCATGTGCACTCTAAGTCTCGTAGTGTCTTTTCTAGACTCATGTAGTCAGTTTCAGGTAGTGGATGTCGCGGGACGTTTTATGCAATGAAAACTCTTTGAAAATTGTTTTCGTGAAAGGATCCTAGAGACTGTAGACTAGACTCGAGAAGGAATCCTGGTTCACTACAATCGCAGCTCTGATACCAATCTGTCACACCCCTTTCTGCGGCGGAAGCACGAGGTGTGATCATGAAAGGTTCTCATTGCATACGAAGAGTAAACATACTACATGCTCAAAAATATCTTCAAATATTACATTACTGAAAACATATGTCAAGTGTTTACAACACGAGATAACATATTGTCTTAAAAGTCACAACTTTATTTAAAGATAAACAAAGCGACATCCACGAGCATGAGTAAGACCACGCGCACATCCATCCTAGTTACCTGAAATACATGTGAGTTTTGGAAAAACGTCAACATAAAGTTGGTGTGAATTCATGCAGTTTTTGTATTTCACGTTTGTATACTTTGTATGAAAACATAATTTGTCTTTTGTATAAATCAAGTCTTTTGTGTACACCACGTACTCGTGTATAAGTCAAATATTTATGTATGTATCAAGTGTTAATGGGTTGCAAAGCCATTAACATGTGACACGACATAGGAAGTCACCAAACCATAGGCATTTTTCTGTAGTCGATTTACGACTGAGACACAAAAACACTGCTTGGTAAAAGAGTGGCCAAGAGTGGGGCTGCCCGGAACCCATTAGATCTAACCTTTTGTTCTGCGGTCTAAGTATGTACACGATTAATGGTGCTTATGGTACCCTATTCGTGACACGATTTCTCATATCATTCTTGTATCCAGCATACCATTTGTAAACATTGTAATATTTGTAACATGTATTTCACCCCCGAAGGTATAAAACTGAAAACAGTTAAAAGAAAAGGGGGAGCATGAACTCACAACTTTGCGTTCCTGTGCGTCGTAAACTTCACCAGATTTGCTTACTTAACGTCGTAACCTATACGCGTTTTCTTAACGTTAGTCACTAGACTTGTATCGCACAAGTACAGTCACTCTCTTTTGTATTTGTATTGTTGTGTTAAAAATATTTCATATTTTTAACTACGTATCTTACTTATATTATTTCCTCTAAAATAAATATAAGTCTTTTGTGTTTTGCACTTCGCACCCGAATTATGTTTCTTGTATTTTTATGTTTATACTCCTCACGAGTATTTAGTGTATTTTTAAGTCTTAATACACTAGTACGTATAACACATACTATATACACTTAGCACATAAGTTGGTGATCAAATAATATATATTTTTCTCTCAAAAATATACATACTTATATCTATTTTTATTCTTGAAGAAATCCTCATTTCTTATCACCAAAAATTAGGGAAACCTTGGTAATGCTTTTAAACACATTTTTAGGGAATAAGTTTCTCAAAAACTTATATTTTTCTAAGTGTCAAATTTATAAAAATTTTGACAGAGTTTCCCCTAAAAATGGAGGTTTCCCATGTTTTCAAAACATTTGTTTATTTTCTTTTAAATCGTCAACAATCTCCTCATTCAACAATAAACAACATGCAACTAGTTATAATAGATATAATCGCAGAAATACATGAACTTGTGGTTTTTCCAAAATAGGTAGTACCCTTCCATTATTTTTAGTGGATCTTTGTATAGATCAACTTTGTTTCTTGAAAGTCTCGCTTTTAAAGAAGTTACATCTTTACAACTTCCGGTCAACATTTACAAAAATAGTTATTTTGTCGAAACTTTGTGTTACACAAGTGTTTACATACTCGTGTGTTTGCTAAAATCATTTTTTTTCATGTAAGACTCGGCTTTAGAAAATATGATTTCTTGGACACTTGGTCCTTTGAAAGTACCGCTTGTAGATCCGTAGATCTACTAGTTTTAATCACTATTTTACAAGCTAAAACACTTTTACACAAGTTCATGATTCGAGTGTGGTAGAGTTTCATCTTCTAACCCTTGTTATACTTAAACAAGCTTTATGTCATAATCCAAGATCATGACTAAACCGGGTTAAATGATGATCCGAGCTACCACAACATAGATCGGGTCCAAATAATCACACAATTCAAATACTACATGATTTGCACAACACATGAGCTATTAACCACCATTTTTAGTGTTTTAAGTAGACTTTTGAGCTTCATCTAGTATGTTTACGAGTTTTAACCGTTACAAATCATATTAACCACTTTAAAATAGTTCGAGAAGGTGATTTAAGCAACATACCACTAGCTCGAGGCTAGGGGAGAATCTAAGCGCAAATAGGGTGGATAAAAGCAAAGTAGAGAGGTCCTTCGCCTTCCGAATGCACCAAGACTCCTTATACGTGATCCTTAATGCTTGTGTGAACTTGGAAAGTAAAGATCAAAACCGAAAAATATGATGGATGGTAGAGGGGTGTTCGGCCGAAGCCTTTGAGAGAGAGAGGGAGAGTTTGTGTTGAGTTGTGAAATGTGAAATGAATGATGTGCAAGAAGATGATCTTATAGATAATTAACATGAGTATTAACCAAAGGATTTAGTGTTATCTAGATATTAGACACACTAGATTTTATAATCAACAAAAGTACAAGGGTGTCCCCCTACTTGGGGATGGTTTGCAAAGGGGGGGGGGGGGTCTTGGTTCAAATCCAACTAAGTAGTTAGACATTAGTTAGGTTAATCTTGTTAAGTTTAGGGATTAACCCGGTGAGTAGTGTGTTGTGCTTTATAGTGGGTGTTAGGGTATTCGGGGACCCTAACTGGCTTAGAAAAACAACAACTATGTTAATGACAATATTTTTATGTTCCGGGTAAAGTCCGGTTGTTCGGTTACATACCGATTCGTTAAAGTGCTAAATTGCACCTTTTAGTGTTTAATAAGTATCTTTTTGTAACACTATCGATTCCCAACACTTAGGGAAATATTCTGGATAATGAAACGACATTTCTGCAAAATATTCATATGTTTAAATGCTGAATTATTGCTGAATTATATAAATTCTGCACTTAAAGTGCGTTTCGGGTGCTTTTTAGTGCTTAATTTTGCTTTCGCCTTGCATATATATTAAACCCTTGTATGTACTCTTGGGTTTTAATGCATTCTTGTTGTCGGACCTACACCTAGGCTCCAATTTTATTGTCTGGCTACTTTCTGCAGTTCCGTTGACACAGTGTGTCTTACCGGTGAGTTTACTAGTATTTCTGACGCAACGCTCTCGTTTATGCATAAAGCAATATTTTGTAGTATACAACGTGCATGAATTCACTTGTTTAGTAGGAAATCAGACATGGCTGACAATTAAGCACATAATTGCAGTCATTAAGCAATAATTAATGTGTACGGAAATTACCGGTTTGGGCCAGTTGTCACATGTTGATGAGTGTTGACGATTTAAAAGAAAATAAACACATGTTTTGAAAACAAGGGAAACCTCCATTTTTAGGGGAAACTCTGTCAAAATTTTTATAAATTTTGACACTTAGAAAAATATAAGTTTTTGAGAAACTTATTCCCTAAAAATGTATTTAAAAGTATTACCAAGGTTTCCCTAATTTTTGGTGGTAAGAAATGAGGATTTCTTCAAGAATAAAAATGGATATAAGTATATATATTTTTGAGAGAAAAATATATATTATTTTATCACCAACTTTTGTGCTAAGTGTATATAGTATGTGTTATACGTGCTAGTGTATTAAGACTTAAAAATACACTAAATACTCATGAGGAGTATAAACATAAAAATACACATACAACATACAAGATACATAATTCGGGTGCAAAGTGCAAAATACAAAAAGCTTATATTTATTTTTGAGAAAATAATATAAGTAAGACACGTAGTTAAAAATATAAAATATTTTTAACACAAGAATATATACACAAAAGAGAGTGACTGTACTTGTGCGACACAAGTCTAGTGACTAACGTTAAGAAAACGCGTATAGGTTACGACGTTAATTAAGCAAATCCGATGAAGTTTACGACGCACAGGAACGCAAAGTTGTGAGTTCATGCTCCCCCTTTTCTTTTAACTGTTTTCAGTTTTATAACTTCGGGGGTGAAATACATGTACAAATATTATAATGTTTATAAGTGGTATGATAACAAGAAACTCACTTGGTGAGGACGAGAACCAAGTAGGATGCGTTATGAGAAATGATAACAAGAAACGCACTTGGTGAGGACGAGAACCAAGTAGGATGCGTTATGAGAAATGATACGAGAAATCGTGTCACAAATAGGGTACATAAGCACCATTAATCAACAATATACCTAGACCGCAGAACAAAAGGTTAGATCTAACGGGTGCCGGGCAGCCACACTCTCGGTGAGGGCGAGAATCGAGTAGTGATTTTGTGTCTCAGAATTTACCAATTAAATGCCTAAGGTTTGGTGACTTCCTATGTCGTGTCACATGTTAATGGCTTTGCAACCCATTAACAATCCTGATACATACAGGAATACTTTATTTGCATAAAATTCATACCATACTAAAACTTGATTAATACTTGAAGTACGTGGGGTACTCAAGAAAAACTTGATTTATAACTTGAAGTACGAGGGGTACTCAAGAAAACGGGAATTATACTTGAGTACGTGGGGTACTCAAGAAAAACCTGAATTATACATAAGTACGTGGAGTACACATGAATACTTGATTTATATATGAAAACTTGATTTATACATGACTCAAACTATGTTTTCATACAAAGTATACAAACGTGAAATACAAAAACTGCAAGAATTCACACCAACATTATGTTGACGTTTTTCCAAAACTCACATGTTTTTCAGGTAACTAGGATGGATGTGCGCGCGGTCTTGCTTATGCTCTTGGATGTCGCTTATGTTTATCTTTAAATAAAGTTGTAAACTTTTTAAAGACAATGTTTTATGCTATCTAGCGATGTAAACGCTATCTTATGTTTCAAATTATGGTATTTGAAGTTGTTTTTACAAGCATATAGCATGTTTACCTTTCGTATGCAATGAGAACCTTTCATGATCACACCTCGTGCTTCTGCCACAGAAAGGGGTGTGACAGGATGCTTGGATTATAAGATCTGGATATTTTTTGTGTAGGAAATATGAAAAGTTTAATGAGTTGAAAAAGAGGTATGATGAATTACTTGATAATTTGAAAAGGTATGGGATTAAGATGTCAGATGCTGAAAAGATATCAAAATTTGCAGATGCCTTACCTTTGGAATGGGATGAATTTTTAAATAAACTGAAGAAGGATTCTAGGTTCTCAAAATTTAGTCCAAATGATTTTATCAGAGAGCTTAGAACACATAATGATGAGAATGAAAAGAAAAAGAAAGAATTGATAAATGAAATAGAAAGAAACTTAGAATACATAAGTTTGGATGTGATTCTTGAAATAATCAAAAGAATTAGAAAAGGTCTTAGCACAAGAAGTAAGATGAAATATGATTTCAAAAGAGGTTGTTTTTTAGATGAAGATTTGAATCCTGCTGATATTGTTAAAAATTTTCTTGCAGGAACATACAAGAAGGAGACAGAGGGAATGTCAAAGAATGAAGAATCCAAGAAGGATGAAACTTCAAAATGTGAACTTGTGTGCTCAAAATGTGACAAATCTGAATCTGACAATGTCAAACTCTTGAAGAATGTGGAGAGTTTGACATTGGAAATCAAAATTTTAAAAGAAAATGAAAAAGAATTTCAAAATAAAATGACATTTGTTGAAAATGAAAAATTAAAAAGTGAAAAAGATTTTCAAAACCAAATAAAAATTTTAGAAAATGAAAAATCTATTTTTGGTAAAAATAATATTGAAAAACAAAAAGAAATGAATTCTCATCTTGAGAAAATCATTCAACTTGAAAAAGCAGTTGAATGTGCCAAGAATAAAATTGATGAGTTAGAGAAGACATTGAAAGGTTTTGTGACATCTTCAGCAATGTTAGATCAAATCCGTCCAAAATCGATCAATGAAGTTCCAATAAGTGACAATGTCACAAATTTTGACAAAGTCAAAATTAAAGATTGTGATGATAAAACTGATGATGAAAATGAGAAAAATGAGAAAAGAAAAATATTTTTGGAATTAAAATAAAAATTTAAAAACACTGTTTTACAATCTACTGAAATAGGTGAATGCTCAAAGCAAAAACCTGTTAAGAAGATTGTAGAACAAAAGCAAAAAGTTAAAAATTTGAGAAATTTTTAAAACAACAATAAAAGTTCATCAGTTCAATCATTCAATCGTGATAAAAAACCACAAAAATTTGAAAATCAAAACTCACAAAAAGTTGGTAATAAGTAGTGCAGGTCTGACCACAGTGCTCAAAAGTCAAATCAAGGATACAAGAGGAGACATGACTACCACAAAGCAAATCAATGTTTTGATCTGAGTGTTTGGTATGAAAGTGGTGAATGGTATGATAACAAAGTGTGTTACAACTGTGGTTATCAAGGACACATTGTTGTTAACTGCCAGAGTCAGAGTTTTGAGGCAAGAAGATGCTATGACTGTGGAATCAAAGGTTATATTGCCAGAGATTGCCCAATGAGATCAAAGAGAAGATCGAGGGCTGAATCTCATAGACAAATGTATGAATCAGTCAAAGTCGAAGAAAAGCCCAAAGAAAAGAAACAGAAAAAACATAAAGTGAAACTATTAAAAGGGCAGAAAGACGGACTGAGAAAGAAAAGGAAGAAAGTAAGAGAGTACCTAGAAATGATTTTGTCCTCGGGTACAACTGATAATCCGAGAAAAAGTTCTGATGAATCGATTTGCTCCACTAACAAGGATCAATCAAGCAAAACGAACTCATCAGATACAAATCTGAGGACAAAAGGGTTGATAAAGAAAGAAAAATTAACTAATCAAACAGATGAACAATCAAAGAAAGTTAATTTTTCAGACAAAGCCTTTATCAAAGTTTTTAAGTATAACAAAGATTGTGAAAGATCATGCATGTCACAGGTTGACAAATTTGGAAAGGTTAAACATTGTAAGGATTGGGTTCTAATAGAGAATGGCGATGAATTTGTTTCTGAGAAAACAACAGAGCCATCTTCTGGCAAGGAATTTGTTTCTTCAGAAACAAAAGAGCCACATTCTGGCAATGACTCTGACTTGTCAAAGTCAGAGGAGCCACAATCAGGCAATGAAACTGACTCGACAAAGTCAGAAGAGCCAAGTTTTGAGGTAAAAACTGTCAAACCCAAGACTGGTCAGGCTTGGGTGAATCTGTTTAAATGAAAAACCTGACTTACCGGAGCTCCCAGGTTGGTAAGAGTGGAGTAGGTATCGGCATCTTTCTTGAGAAATTCACTTAGGTGATATTTCGAATTACAGAAGGTTAATCAAGGACATTAAGTTGTACTTGATTTATCTTTTCTACAAGTGTTTGTTGTTGATGAGAGTTTAAAATTGTTAAATGTTTCAAATGGTTGAAGAAAACAAGGTGATGAAACCCCGAATTTGTGAAATGACACACAAAGCTTATTTTCCGGAAAAACCATTTTGATTAAAACAAACTTAAGTGTTTTGAAATCATTATGGGAAAATAGTTTGTTGTCAGGGGGAGTTCTGATTGTTTAAGCCAAGTGAATGGAGAATTGAAGTAATTCTCATCATGTTGTCACTTTACTTTGTACAGTTTGTTTTCAAATTTTCCCAGAAAATCAAAATTGAGACATATTTTGATTTTAGGGGGAGAAAAATTTTTAAAAAAATTTGAAAATTTGAAAATGCCAAAAACATTGAAAAAAGCAAAAATGAGTTTTGTTGTGAATAAGAGGAAATGATAGTAAATCAGTGGACTATCACAGCATGCTAAAGAAATGAAATGTCAAATGTGATAAACGATTTCACTAAGGATGTGACGATAGGCTCAGCTAGACTAATAGATTTGCAATAACGATACAAACTTAAATGAAAAAGCCTAGTTCTAGTGGGAAACATGGTTGAAAGCATAGTACTTAGTTTTCTCCTTCGTGATTGTGTGCCTACTCAGTAATCGCTGAATGCTAAAAGAGCATAAAGACCGGTTAAGTCTGTGAACTTTCACAACTTGCTGAAAAAGTCACTGTGATTGTGCATTTTATTTTTCAAAGATTTAAACTGGTTTTATTTCTTTATTTTGTTTAAGCATTGGACATCCTCTGCGTATACGTGAGTATCGAACTGGATGTTAGTGCCTAAACGTTCTGCTTTATTTTCTTTGGTGTTTCGTTTAAGCTTTGGATCACCTCTGCGTATACGGAAGTATCGAACTGGTGGTTAAAGCCTAAACAATTTCAACTTTTTTTTATTCTCTTATTTTGTTTAAACATTGGACTTTCTCTGCGTATCGAAAGATCGACCTGATTGTTAATGTTTAAACATTCTGCTTTATTTTTGCAAATATCACAGTTGATGAAAGTTTAAAAGCATTACTTGAGTCAGTGTATTGCATGATGAGGGGATATGCTGAGATCGTGGGGTCCATAAGAATTTAGTGCAAAATTAATATACCTTAACGTATCGGTAAGCATTTCTAAAGTTTTTAGATTGAGTTTAAGAAGACAACTATATCGTCAATCTATGTGAATCGTTTAGAACTTAAAATGTTTAAAGCTTAATGGTGCTAGTGATTTGTCTCATGAACTGATATGATCCGCTTACACAAACTCACAAAAATATTGTCTGTATATATTTCTTTACTGCATTTCTCAAAAAACAAAAACCCGAAAAGATTGTGTGTTAGTATAGATATTTGAAAATTCAAAAAGATTTTCGACAACTGATGTTGAAGAGCTGATTTTCAAAATTCTGAGTGCTAAACATGATGAACATCTATGGGTTGAAAGAGTTTGTTATTGAAATGAAAAGTGTTATAAATAAATCTCTCCAAAAGAAAGTTTGATCTTGATAAAAATTGTTAATAATTGAACGACATTTTCAAGTGGTTTCTTAAATTTGTCAAATTTGTAAATTTGTGAAATTTATGTTGAGGTAGAGGATGTGCAGGTTAACCAGGTTTCAAATCCTGAGCAGATGCAGAATAGAGCCAGGAATTGATCCTGAACTTGTGAACCTGTGAAAGCCAGACTACGATCCTGTAACATCCCGAAAACATAAATTCTTAAAGTTGCAATTAGATTGCAAATAAATTAGTAAAATAAACTAACTAGGAATGACACTAACCTAGTTAGATGATGACTTATGTGTAGTTAAAGACATAAAAATAAACTAAAAGGAATGTAGAGGGGCCAAACTTGTTAAAACTGAAATTGGATTTAATTAAAACAAATAAATAAACACCAAACACAAAAAAAATGTGTGTGTTCGGTTGACACAAGCAGGGGGCGACCAGGAGAAGAACTCCAACCCTAATTCGTGTCTAAATTCACAAATTGAAGGTCAAGATCAGCCCCAAAACGAAAATCGAGCATAGATTAGTGATCCCCATTGCAAGGAGATCATAAGGTATGTAAAATTTGATGAGAATTCTCTACTTGAAATTCTCATGAATTTGGGAAATCTGAAATTTGATGATGCATGTTTGTTATTTGGGTAGAATAGGAATAATATAGTGTCTAGGAGTAAAACCTAGACAACAATATATGAAATCATGCCTAAATTCTGAAATTTTCATGAACACATTGAAGGTGATTCATGGGTTTTGTGAGAAAATGATGAACACAAGGGTATAGAAGGCTTTTCTAGTGTAAATTGATAAATGTGAAGTTATTTAAGAATTATAGAGGCTAATATTTATGCTAGGTAGTTTGATTGATGAAAAAGTTGGGCTATATGACAAGTTATGAACTGGTTAAAAGATCATGCAAAAGTCGGCCCGTAAAGTGTTTGTATAAATGCCTCAAAGAAGGCTTAAAACTGAAATTTAAAGTTAAGACGCATAATTACGATATTTCAGCGAATTATGCGATATATGATTTAAAAAGAGTTCTGAACATGTATGATTGGACTCTATAGGAAAGGACACCGGAGCGTCAAGTGGACAAGCCGGTGGCGACTTGCGTTTGAAGGACGTACATTGAAGGTATGTAACTTAACCCGTTGCATTAAATAAATTGTTGTTAAACTATGCATAGTCGCATTGTAGAATAGAAGTTGTGTTGATTTTAGCGATCATGATTGTTACTTGAATTAATAAGGTTAGAATTGATAAGGAACCGGTTGGTGGTCATCATATTGGAAGATTTCCACAAGATGAGCCAACGGGTCGAATAATAGAGTAAACTGTAGTATTGGTGTTTTAATTAGTTAGCAATGGCAATAACAATCACAAGAGCATTAAACCATGGGATTGGTAACAGAATGCAGGTGATGCTAAGCCCTGGAAGATGGGCATAAAGCGCCATATGCTTACTAGTGAAATGGTAGTAAAATGGGTAGAGTTAGAGTGGGTCGGATAAATGCATAGTGACATTTAGTCGTTCGGTCCGTAAGTTAAATTTTCGGTATGATAGTTGTAATGAGCATGTCCGTAATGAATTTACAGACATATAGGAAAAGAATCACCTAAAACGACATGTGGATTCGGGTGAAATCAACAAAATGGTCAAAATAGCAAAGTTACAGGAGCTACCGTAAGTTACGGTATCTACCGTAACTTACGGTAGAGATCAAAACGTTACGACAGATCTCTACTGCCTTACGGCAGACCAAAGTTTTCCAGCGTCTACCGTAACTTACGGTAGCTACCGTAAGTTACGGTAGAGCCCTGTCATGAAAGTTAAATTTTGCATATTTTTGTTAATCGAATCCGTTTTTGAGCGTAGTTTCGATTATATAATATTCCTAAGAACTCTAATACTAATTTTTGTTAAAAATATCCAGCCTTTAGGTATTGCAAGTATGCGGATCGACGATCAAGTTGATGCTTCAAGAACCGAACACAAAATTTTGGATGCTTCCGCACTAATCTGATCTAGTTAAATTATGTAATTTTGTAATCACTACTGAATAACTTATGTTTGAAACCAGTATCTGACTATGTTAAGAACTATGAAGTATGACTTAGTTTACCAACTAAACTTTTGTTAACTATTAAATTTCTTTTTACAAATATCGCATGTCTTATGATTAAATAATCAATTTATAAGACGGGTGTTACAAGTTGGTAATCAGAGCTTAAGGTTGTCAACAAAGTGTTCGGTTCAAGCTTGATTGATCGTCCGGTAAGAACTAACTTGTTATTCTAATAGATTATATCTTCTTATGTAAGAAATGAGAAGTGAATTGATGTGCATGGGAAGAGTGTGTTAATTCACTCAAACCCGGAAAGTGCACCAAATGTGAACGGTTAAAGAAAGTTAGAAACTTGGCTAAGCCAAAGCAAATAAAGCTATGTTATAAATGAAATGTTTAACGTTTAATGCAAACATTTCAGTTAAAAGATGTCGGAAAGAAATGATAATGATACGGTGCCGAAGGTCACCGAACAAATGAAAGAAATGTCCAGTGTAACCAAGAGCGAATTAGCATCTCAATTAACTAAAGAGATGGAAGCTAAAATTTCTGAGGAAGTCGGAAAGGCAATAGAAGCCAGTCTACCACAGTTCGCCGAGAGACTACAAACCACAATTTTGCTAGCAGTAGAGGATATGATAACTGAATTAAAAGATAGTCTCTCACAAGAAAAAGATGACGGGAGTGAGTCGGATGAGGACCCAAGACCCGTAAAGAAATCAAAGCCTGATACCCCGAAAGAGAAGACAAGGTCTTCCCACATGACAGTCACGGAGGCTAAAGCTGAACCTGATGTTGTTCCAGGTATGCTTATTACAAATTTAATTCCATTATAAATTTTATTCAATACTAGTGTGAACAATAGTTGCATAGGGGCATACATGAGTAGTGAACCGGGCGAATTATGTGAAAGAAATATATATGCATAAAAAAATATATAAACAATGGTGACTTGGTGAGCATGTGAAAACAATGCAAAAGTAATCACGGTCAATATTGTTATGGGAAGGAGTGCGCGTACACTCGAACCCGGGAACTTAATAAAGTGAATAACTGACGTATTGGGAAGGAGTGTAATAACACCCGAACCCAGAAATTTGCAACAAAATAGAAGACAAGGACAAGGTTATAGACTTGGCCAAACCAAATAAAAACATGTAGAAACATCGTTCATATTGATAAACGATGAGGGTAAATTCCATACAACGACATGGAATGATAAAATGAAATTAAATGATTTCTATTTGTTGTTACAATAATATGGCGTCAACCATAGTTGGCGACAATACGGTATCCCTCATGACTGAGGAGATACGCGAAGAGATCTATAGGAAAGTCGGAAAGGCTACTGAAGTCGTTTAATCCAGAATAATGAAAAGGCTACAAGTCAAACAAGATAAATAAAATAATAAACTATGTGGTTGAATAAAGGCGATGGATTTCGCTAACACGACCAAATAAATCTAAATGAAGTCTAAATGCATGCCGAAATGGTTGCTTTGATAATGATGTCAGTAAAATGCCCGATGGATGGGTATGATTTCAAATATATGCATAAACCAAGAGACGGGAACGCGGATTAAAAAGACAAAAGACTCGAATTTAGAGTTGTGACTAAGGACAATAAAATTTCGCAAAACATAAATTTTGAAAGTTATGTTCAACTATTTCAATGTTGATAAGGCTGAATAAAGTATAATACTTGATATTCCAAGTAAACGCAAACCGAATAGTGGAAGTGCGAAATATTACTGAATCTATGTGATAGGTCGTAAAAGTGTATGGAAAGGAAAATGCAAACCAATGAAACCGAAATGTTAAAAATAGTAAGATAAAGAATCCGGGTAACGGGTTGAAAAGAAAGTAGGGGCATAAACCAAATAACGGAACGAGTGGGATAAACAGTCGTGAATACGACGTAAGAAGTCAAAGAGTCGGAAAGATAATCCGAAAGAAAATGAGTGTAGCCTTTAGACTATGGTTAAGGTCAAATGAATTTCAAAAGCGAAAATAAATTATTCTAAACATAAAACGGGGTGCCTTGACGCCATATGTATATATATACAATTAAATAAAGACACAAGTAGAAAGTGATCTACGGGATCACTATAACCTTCGGGTTATAAACAACATAAAGGTCTACGGGACTAAAATGAGCCTCGGGTCACAAATACGAAGAAACAAACTATAGGGTCCCACCTTAAAAAGGTGAAGATCTAATAAAATAGCCTACGAGGCAAAGTGAAGGAATCTACGGGTCACTTGGGGTTAAGCATGGGGACTGGTTACGATTCCCCGCGCAATATAATAACGGAAAAGAATAAATTCTTGTCGTCAATTCCTGGATATGAGTAATCGACATAAGTAAAATAGATAGACGTTAAACTAAAATTCAGTTTTAGTAAGAAGTGGCGTTTAACAAATATGAATGTTATAGAGAAATTAGAAAATAGCTAATATTAATGAATATAGGTCTCAACACCGATAGGTGTGAGACACTATGTTCGAAAGAAGATTCATGATAATGAAGAGCTAATGAAAACTTAAACATGATGTGATGAGATGCGATCATAGTCACAAAAGTGACATAGAAATACAGAATATAATCATGTCGTAACGCGAGTTACGGGATAGGAAATCATAAACTCATGTAAGACTGAATATGACAGACAATATGGAAGACCCGAATTAAGGGGCATAAAATGACAGTGATTAATCAATCTAGCCGACAAGACCATCCAGAGTCAAAAATAGTGACGTGATTTATACAAAACACTTGTCAATATAAGATTAGTATGGGGCGAACATTTTGATGAACTCATACTATTGAGAGGTCAATTGACAATTGGGTCAAATAGGTGACAAAAAAATACAAGATAAAAGTTACAGTCCATGAGGACTTCCTCGTGAAAGACACATGCGTATGATAACTTTTGACTAGAAGAAACAATGACTTAAAAATGAAACTAAGCTAGTTGGGTCCAAACCAAAGGACTACTTAAGGAAGGTTGTCAGAAGTATATACTAATGAAATAGTGGCGCGTCACGGAGTACCGGTATCCATTGTGTCCGACAGAGATACTCGGTTTACTTCAAACTTTTGGCGCGAATTCTAAGAACAAATGGGAACTAAGTTGTTCATTAGCACCGCGTACCATCCACAAACGGATGGACAAAGCGAAAGAACGATACAGACGTTAGAAGATATGTTACGGGCGTGCATTATCGATTTCGGGGGTAGTTGGGATGTCTATCTACCATTGGTCGAATTTTCATATAATAACAGTTACCACGCAAGCATCGGTATGGCTCCGTACGAGATGCTTTACGGTAGAAAGTGCCGAACCCCGGTGTGTCGGGGAGAAGTGGGTCCACGTCAACTAGCTCATACTGATATAATCCGAATTATGAATGAGAAAATCGACTTGGTCCAAACTCACTTAAAAGCAGCTCAGGATCGACAAAAGTCGTATGCGGATAAACGAAGGAGGCCAATTGAATTTCAATTGGGCGATAGGGTGATGTTAAAGGTATCGCCGTGGAAGGGAATAATTCAGTTTAGAAAAAGAGGAAAATTGATCCCAAGATTTATTGGGCCATTTAAAATCACCGAACGGGTTGGTAAGGTAGTCTATCGCCTCGAGCTACCGGAAGAGTTGAGTGGAATACATGGCACGTTTTATGTATCACAGCTATGAAAATGTCTAGCAGAGGAAACGGCTTATATCCATTACGACGATATCGAGGTGGACGATCGCCTAAATCATGCGGTAAGGCCAATAGAGATTTTAGATCGAAAGGTTAAGCACTTGTGAAATAAACGAATCGATCAAGTCAAGATCAAGTGGGAGCATAGGAAAGGTTCGGACACTACGTGGGAGTCCGAAGAGGAGATGTGACGTCTCTACCCTACATTATTTGGTACGTACTTTGGTTTCGGGGACGAAACCCTTTTTAAGGGGGGTGGACTTGTAACATCCCGAAAACATAAATTCTTAAAGTTGCAATTAGATTGCAAATAAATTAGTAAAATAAACCAACTAGCAATGACACTAACCTAGTTAGATGATGACTTATGTGTAGTTAAAGACATAAAAATAAACTAAAAAGAATGTAGAGGGGACAAACTTGTTAAAACTGAAATTGGATTTAATTAAAACAAATAAATAAACACCAAACACAAAAAAAATGTGTGTGTTCGGTCGACACAAGCAGGGGACGACCAGGAGAAGAAATCCAACCCTAGCTCTTGTCTAAATTCACAAATTGAAGGTCAAGATCAGCCCCAAAATGAAAATCGAGCATAGATTAGTGATCCCCATTGCAAGGAGATCATAAGGTATGTAAAATTTGATGAGAATTCTCTACTTGAAATTCTCATGAATTTGGGAAATCTGAAATTTGATGATGCATGTTTGTTATTTAGGTAGAATAGGAATGATATAGTGTCTAGGAGTAAAACCTAGACAACAATATATGAAATCATGCCTAAATTCTGAAATTTTCATGAACACATTGAAGGTGATTCATGGGTTTTGTGAGAAAATGATGAACACTAGGGTTTAGAAGGCTTTTCTAGTGTGAATTGATAAATGTGAAGTTATTTCAGAATTATAGAGGCTAATATTTATGCTAGGTAGTTTGATTGATGAAAAAGTTGGGCTATATGACAAGTTATGAACTGGTTAAAAGATCATGCAAAAGTCTGCCCATAAAGTGTTTGTATAAATGCCTCAAAGAAGGCTTAAAACTGAAATTTAAAGTTAAGACGCATAATTACGATATTTCAGCGAATTATGCGATATATGATTTAAAAAGAGTTCTGAACATGTATGATTGAACTCTATAGGAAAGGACACCGGAGCGTCAAGTGGACAAGCTGGTGGCGACTTGCGTTTGAAGGACGTACATTGAAGGTATGTAACTTAACCTGTTGCATTAAATGAATTGTTGTTAAACTATGCATAGTCGCATTGTAGAATAGAAGTTGTGTTGATTTTAGCGATCATGATTGTTACTTGAATTAATAAGGTTAGAATTGATAAGGAACCGGTTGGTGGTCATCATATTGGAAGATATCCACAAGATGAGCCAACGGGTCGAATAATAGAGTAAACTGTAGTATTGGTGTTTTAATTAGTTAGCAATGGCAATAACAATCACAAGAGCATTAAACCATGGGATTGGTAACGGAATGCAGGTGATGCTAAGCCCTAGAAGATGGGCATAAAACGCCTTAGGCTTACTAGTGAAATGGTAGTAAAATGGGTAGAGTTAGAGTGGGTCGAATAAATGCATAGTGACATTTAGTCGTTCAGTCCGTAAGTTAAATTTTCGGTATGATAGTTGTAATGAGTATGCCCGTAATGAATTTACAGACATATAGGAAAAGAATCACCTAAAATGACATGTGGATTCGGGTGAAATCAACAAAATGGTCAAAATAGCAAAGTTACAGGAGCTACCGTAAGTTACGGTTTCTACCGTAACTTACGGTAGAGATCAAAACGTTACGGCAGATCTCTACTGCCTTACGGCAGACCAAAGTTTTCCAGCGTCTATCGTAAGTTACGGTAGAGCCCTGTCATGAAAGTTAAATTTTGCATATTCTTGTTAATCGAATCCGTTTTTGAGCGTAGTTTCGATTATATAATATTCCTAAGAACTCTAATACTAATTTTTGTTAAAAATCTCCAGCCTTTAGGTATTGCAAGTATGCGGATCGACGATCAAGTTGATGCTTCAAGAACCGAACACAAAATTTTGGATGCTTCCGCACTAATCTGATCTAGTTAAATTATGTAATTTTGTAATCACTACTGAATAACTTATGTTTGAAACCAGTATCTGACTATGCTAAGAACTATGAAGTATGACTTAGTTTACCAACTAAACTTTTGTTAACTATTAAATTTCTTTTTACAAATATCGCATGTCTTATGATTAACTAATGAATTTATAAGACGGGTGTTACAGATCCCGACAGCTGAGTCTAAGGGGGAGTCTGAAGACAAGCTCAACGCAAGGGGGAGCCTGAAGAAAAGGAGTCTGATCGAAAGAAAGAGCAATGGAATCCTGAAGACAGATCCACGGGGATTCTGTTCGAGAAAGATAAAGATAATTCGCTACGAGTTTGACTACGGATTGACTGCGGCAATATCCAAGGGGGAGTCTGTTGGTACATTTATGTCTATCACCTCCGTCAATCTAAAACCGTAGCTGAAACTGAAGAAATCTAGGCTTATAGTGTTATATTTTAATAGAAAAGGCAAGGTGGCATTTCTGTAAATAAGGAAACCTTCCTTATATCCTTGGCCTATAAATAGGGAGCTATAGTGTTAGAAATAAGACTTTTTGCTCATTTGGAGATTTAGAGAGCTAAGCTTAGAGAGAGAAAGTCTAGAGAGAGAAAGTCCTCATACGTGATTCTCGGTGCATTGTACTCGTCATATTATTCTATAGAATCACGTTATTAGTACGTTCTCGTGTGTTCGGTCACGTTCGTGTACGGATTCCGCACGTCACACGTTCGTTTCGCAATCGTTCGGAGTCAAAAACCGATCCTACAAGACTATTAATGACATTTTTAATTTGTATAGGTTTAGTAGGTCTTTGGCGATTCCAATAGGAAATGGGGATTTAAGAAGTGCATGCAGGTATGTGTTTAGTTTGTGGTTTTCCAATTTCTATGATTTGGAAGTTTATCGCCATCTGATTGTAACAAAATCAATGTCGCAAATGGAAAGGGCAATACATATCAGTTTTTATTTATTTTTACGCATTAGTAGGTGAACTTAAGCATCCAGAAAAAGCAAAAACCAGGGCACCAATAGCTAGAACAAGAAGCACTCTTTTGCAACAAAAAACAAAAAAAAAAATACAAAATACTTTCGGAGTACCAGACGAGCATGTACCAAGAAGAAAAACCTTTTGAACTACCAAAGAAATGGGTTTATCAAACTCCTGAAACTTATATTGTAAATATAAAGAACAGGCAACCCATATAGCGTTTTGTGTTAGTAAATATGTATTGCACTTAATGCCCACCTTTTGATGTCCTTAGGCTAGAGGGTATGGTGATGGTCCTCCAAGAGAGGATGATCCGCCACGTAGGCGCCACGTCATAGTCCTCCCAAGGATGGTCCATCCGACAAAACTAGAGGGTATGGAGGATGGTCCTAGATGATCCTACCCCACCACTTTTATGTTTTTTATTTTTTAAATCTTCTACTTTTTTTTAACATTTAACAAATAAACTAACAAAATATTTTCATTAATATTAAAAAACATTACATAAACTTAAAAAAAACATAAACTTAAAAAAAATAAACTTAAAAAAATCCTAATATATTAAAATAAGCTACTAGTCTTCGTCCTCGATGTCGTCGGCGGGTTCGTTTTGAGCGTTGTTCCAAATGTATTCCACCAAGTCCGCTTGTAGGTTATGATGTGTGTACTCGTTATGTAGAGCGAACATGTTCAAATCTTGTTGTTCTCCACTAACTGGAACAGAATTTCCAGTAGACGCGTTTCCGTCGTACTCGCATATCGCTCTACCTTTGTCTTCAATGATCATGTTATGAAGGATGATACAAGCGTACATAATGTTTCGTAACCTATTTGGTGTAGCCGAACGTGCTGGATATTCAATGATTTGCCATTTTTTTTGTAGAACACCAAAAGCCCGTTCAATATATTTTCTCGCACCCTCTTGATACTTCGCAATTTTTTTTCTTTTTTCGTATATCGGGTGCGGAATAGTTTTAACGATTGTCGAGTACGTTGGGTATATTTCATCGGCTAGGTAATAACCTTGCCTGTATTCCACTCCCGAAATCGTAAAACTTGTGTCTGGACCTGTACCCGCCACTACATCGTCAAATATCTGTGATTGGTATATGATGTTAAGGTCATTGAGCGAACCAGGTAGATCAAAAAAAAGCATGCCAGTTCTAGAGATC
>JARYGA010038149.1:0-43974 GCA_030545235.1 Helianthus tuberosus | reverse complement strand
TATTGTTGACTGGGCTGTCACATGACGCAAAACGCCTAAGGAAATAGGCATTACCATTACGCATGGTCTCACCAACATGAACTATCTCACTCCCCATTCTTTCACGCCCGGAAACAGCGATGTAGGACCGGTGTTCATCGCCAGTAGTATTTCCGGTCACCCATGCCAAGGACGTTAGTTGGTAACACACAACCTTAAATTATTACAACTAAAAGTAAATATATTAATCGGACCATCGTAAAATGCAAAACTGGACTCTTGGTTGCTTCTGTCTCTGTTTGAAATCTGGTGTGTAAAATTAAAAAAATTCACTTTTGGATTTGATTATATGAGTCATGAATGAATAATGTGTGTTATATTAGTTTGCAGTTTGATCTCTTCATATTGTTGATTGTTGGATACATGTCTAATTAATTATATAAATGTTTTGTTCAATCTTATTTACCAATTGGGCCTTAAAGATACAAAGCTCTAAAGATTTACAATGTTTTAACTTCTGAGCTGTGATTAGAGAAGCCGCTGGAAAGTGAATAGTGGCGTAGAGGTTAGAATTGGTTATTTTGTTCGGTTGGTGGAGATATAGAACATGGTGGCGGCCGGGGCGGCTTCGTTTAGATGGATACTGCAACTGCACAAAGATGTACCGAAAGCTGCTAGGTTCTACAAAGAAGGACTTGATTTCAGTATAAATGTGTGTACTCTCCGGTGGGCTGAACTCGAATCTGGCCCTCTCAAGCTCGCTCTCATGCATTCTTCTAGGTGAATCCTGATCTTATTTCCTTCTTCTTTGTAATATCCACCCCTCGTATCTTCAGTTTATGTTAGATATTTTAGTGTAATCGGGGGATTGACTTGGTGATCAAAGTGAATAATAATACACATCAAGCAAGTTAGGAGGTGCGGGAGTGCACGCTTGTTTGAGTTATTATTATTCGGAGTGTACGGGCGGAGCCCGTACCCTACGGGGGTTCCAAGGGGGCAGCGCCCCCTTGGCGGGGGTCCGGGGGCAGCGCCCCTGGGAGCAGGGTCCAAGGGGCAGAGCCCCTGGCTGGGGTCGAGCTTTAATGCAATTTTAATTAAAATTAGAAGATAACTGCCAGAGGCAGTTATCTGCAAACACCCCCTAACTCGAAAACACAGTTTTGATCACAATTCTCTGGTTCAATCAATTCACGCAAAACACATACTCAGGTTCAATTTCTCGAAATCAGAGTTGTATCCGATTGAATTATTCGGGTGAACCACCGAAATAATTTGATCTGAGAGTGATTACACGCCTCTCTGATCATCCGTTTTCTGAAAATTCCCCAACAGTTTATTATCTCATCTATAATTAAGTGTGCTATTTCTGTTTGTAATATCCATTATTTGCAGTGACATTGCAGTCCAAAAGGGATACTCGTCAATGTTATCGTTCACTGTGCCTGACATCAACAATAGCGTGACTAAACTCATGGCTTTAGGTGCAGAGATGGACGGGCCTATTAAATATGAGGTCCATGGAAAGGTAATATTATAATAACCATGACCTTTGACCAATTTGATTGACTTCAATTCCACTGCATATGATTATTTTCCTTCTCTGGCTTTTCAATCTTTTAATCTTAAAGTTTCGAAGAGAGATTTATAAGCTATATTGTAAATTTGTTGTGTTTTGTAGAATGAAGACAGAAGTTCTAACCACCCGTTTTATACTGTAGGTCGCAAAATAAGTGGGTTTGGTTAACTGGCAAAATAAGTTGTTTTTGTGTCATGAAATGGGCTGGGTTGGGTTGAATTGGCCCGAAATTTTTTTTGTTGTAGATAACGTGTTAAAATATGATTATATAGTTTTTACTTTCACAGTACCACTTTATCTTTTTTTTTACTGAAGCGGTTTGGTCGGTTGTATGTATTAAGAATACTCTTTTGGCGACTTTCGATCTGTTTGAGATGTTGCCTTTTTTAGTCGTTTGACCAAATAAAGATAAAACATTACTGCGATCTGACAGCAAATGAGTTGAATTGCCGCTTGTACTTTATGTGCACTCAAAAATCATTACAACACCTAATTTCTCCTGCTTCGTTGGCAGGTTGCTGCAATGCGGTGTATTGATGGTCACATGTTGGGTCTTTACGAGCCTGCTTGAAAACCTACATTGCAACCCAAAAGTAAGCAATTTTAGACTACTCAACTAGACCAAATTCTGCAGCAAAGTGCGACATACATACATGACAAGGTACCGGTAAAAGTATTTTGCCATTTCTGCTATGAGGGAAGGTGTTACAAGTTTAGATGTTTAAAAGATCAAGGTTGATGTTCTAAATATGACTTCGCCATTCATATTCATACCTTAAGCTTTTGATTAATGTTTTATCTACATTTTCTTTTCAAAGTGTTTGGTCACTTGAACTTTCCAAAATAAAAAAAAGAATGCCTTAATGGTGACTTGTATCCGCAATCAGGGGCGGATGTACTTGGGTAGCCGGGGTAGCCTCCGCTACCGCTTGGTCGGAAAATTTTTGACGTTTTTAGTGTAAATTTTGGAAAAATTTGACGTTTTTTCGATTTCGTTACCGCTTATTTATAAAACGTTACCGCTTGGTCGGAATCCTAGATCCGCCACTGTCCGCAATATAAGTTATGCTGCTCGACTTACGCCACTTAGTGATAGAGCTTCATTTTTGGCTCAACACTCCCAACGTAGTCCATCTTTGCTTGTTTAAATTGATTGTTAATTGTTATTACCTTTTGTAAAGGATGTGTCCATTACTCGATGTGTTTACAGTTGACATTGGGTCAAAGTGGATATTTCGGTTTGCTTGTTAATTATGATTCTGAACTAGAAATAACTGTTCGTATATATAGATATGAGTGATTCTATATACACACCCTATAATCTTATTTTCACATCCCTAGTGTATACGGGCCGTATAACCTTATACGGCCCGTATAGAATGCTTTTGCATAGAAATAAATGCAATGAAATCTTTTTTTTTTGTTTTACATGTATACGGGCAGTATAACCTTATACGAGCCGTATACAATTATATACAAACAATATAATGTTATACGGCCAAATGTATACGGGCAAGAGAAATTGGTGGAACCCGATGTATAAGGGCCGTATAACATTATACCACCCGTATAAACATATCGTATACATTGTATACGACCAATTTTTTTTTTTCACATGGTGTATACGAGCCGTATAAGAAGAATAAAGTCAACTAACAAAGGCTGTGTTTGTCAGTTGACTTTATCATATACGGGCCGTATGTATACACCATGTGAGAATAAGATTTTACCATATGGGATTATTAACTCCCATATATATACACACACATAAGAACAACCAACAAAACTCAAAGTATCAACTATACTTAATACAATATGTATTGGTTTGGGTAAATTTTGCGGGTAATCGGGTCGGGTATTACTATATCCTATACCCGTACCCAAACCCGAAAAAAATAAAAATTTATACTGATATCCAGACCCATACCCATCAGGTTTCGGGTAAACCCGTCGGGTTCGGGTTTTTTTGCCATCCCTACTATATATTAACTAACTAAACAACTATACTTAATACAATATGTATCTATCTCTAATTGTTTCGTCCGTCTAACAGACAATAGACTGGCGGGATGGTCATCGTCTCTATCTCCCCATACACGTTCCAACAAAATGCATCCAACATCGCGCGCCCTTCAACAGGAAACAACTCCACTTCGGATAAACTTATGTATCTACAAGGAACCGAGTCGCTACAACCAAAATGCACAGGTGAGCTTCTAACGTTGTATGTCCCTTTTATGTTCTTGTACTCGATGTTTGACACAACCACTGCTGATGTTTGGTTCAAGCATCGTTTTCTTGGGCAATAGAACTGGTCGATAATGATTGGATTCCTCACGTTTTCCATTAAAATATTTTCGTATTTCACATGATTAACAGCCCCGTATCCACCTTGCCATGTCTTGATCCTAACTCCGTTTTTTGTTCGTGTTATTGTCGAGTCCCTTACCGTGATGTTCGAAACCCATGCCCATGAACTCTGATTGCCTAAACTTCCTATGCTGAATCATACATAGCAAACTGATGTAACAAATGTATGACAAAAGCGTTAACTATAATTATCTAGGTGCAGGGGCGAAGCTAGGGGGGAGGGCGACCCTAGTGTTATGTTTGTATGTTTCGTATATAATTTTTTAGGTATATACGTTTTTGACCCCCCGGTTTTATAAAAAAAATATTTAGGCATATACTTTTAGGTCCGGTGACTTCCGACCCCCCGGTGGAACTTTTCAAGCTTCGCCACTGTCTAGGTGTCTGGTCTACCTAGGGTTATATTAGTAATCTCAGTCGCATACCCAATTATAAAATTGTGTTTTATATCCGTTAAGTACTTGTATGTTACTCATTACCCATCGCGCTTGCGATGTTGGGTATGCATTGCCATTTCTCGAGACCCAAATTTAAATTCACCCTAAAAACTGGCTTAAAATTCCAAGTAGGAAATTACATTAGTTCTATAATATTGATAATTCCAACTTTTTAAAGAGTGTCATTATAAGATAAGACTTTTTTTATCAAATGTTTTAGGTAAATTGGATTTAAATAATCAAATCTGGCTATTTTTGGCCAATAATAATCTCAACTGAGTTTATTTCAGACAGTGGTTCAACCTTTTTCATTTTGTTTGTATAATGGTCCGCCGTTCAAAAAAACATAACAGAGTTAAGTTATTTTCTGAATTACAAAGTGATGTTTTTGGGCTTTTGATCAGAACGAGGATACGAGTCGATTGATGTAAAATTTACTTCGAAATAGTGCTCCAAACAGCGAAAACGGTGCTTCACTTCGGGTGTTTAAACTTCCATTTAACACAAATCAAGCCATTTGGAGCACCGTTGAAGGTAAGTTTTACATCAATCGACTCGTATCCTTATTCTGGTCAAAAGCCGTAAAACATCGGTTTGTAACTCGGAAAAAAACTTAACTCCGTTAAGTTATTTTTAACGACGAACCATTATACAAACAAAATGAAAAAAAAGTTGGACTACTGGCGAGAATAAACTCAGCTGAGATTATTATTAGCCCAAAACAGCCAAATTAGATTATTTAAATCCAATTTGCCGATGTTTTATAAAGTGTCATTAGAAATACCAAAATGAATGTTGGAATAGGTTTGAATCCTTTTGTGACTAACATTTTCTTATTACAAAATATGAGTCAAACTACATTTTATTTCTAAAACTATAGATATAACATGAGTGTTGTTGACTGATTTTGTAAAGCATCACTAAAAGCAAACTTTTGTTGTGGTGTATGATATTATTGATATACATATTGATGTTACCTGATCCCATGACCATGTACACAAGTGATGTTCTTTATATCAACATGATAACAACCTGATCCAATTGACACACAATCATCACCTGCCACGTCATCAAATTCACTAAATCAAATTATGCAAATATGATAAGTTGAGTGTAACGGTGACAAATTATGTACCGTTGGAAATGATCGAGTTGTGAATCTGAACATCGTTGGTGTTCTCGATGTGAATCCCGTCAGTGTTTGGGCTAGAGGCTGGTGCGGATATGAAAATCGAATCGATACGAACACTTACACACCTATCGAACCTCACGTTGAAATGTGGGCTATCTTTGATCTTAAGTTCTTGTAATTTCAAATTCGCGCACATTACAAATCTTATGGCCTAACATTTGTAACGATTAAACTTGTACTCGTTATTGCATGATGTATTTACAAGTGAGAACAACAAAACAATTTTTTCCGTAACATATAAGTATTAATGGAGTCACTTACACTTGGGCTATCACACGGTCCCGGTAAAGTCGAGCCATTTGGTCCCTGTATGGTTGTAATAGTCATATGTGCATTAGTTATATTAACCTTAAACTCTATAAAAAGACTGGATTTTATGTGATTTGTCATGAACTTTTTTTATGTCCGTAAATAAAAAAAATTTTACGACTTTTTTAGTCATAAAAATATTATGACCCGCTAACAGGTCATGCATATGTGACATGTAACATATACCGCCATATGTAACCAACACATAGGCAACCAAGGTTATGTGACATGCCACATGGATGGATGGATGCCTATGTCATCATCTTGACATCAATAACATGTGACCGATAACTTTCGTATTTTTTATATGTAAAAGAGTTTGATTCCACCTATAAAAATTACATAAGCTTTATTGTTATTTTTCTTCGCACGTTTGGATTTTAGTAATCTAAACTATGTAAAAGAGTTTGATTCCACCTATAAAAATTACATAAGCTTTATTGTTATTTTTCTTCGCACGTTTGGATTTTAGTAATCTAAACTAGAGATGGGCATAATCGGGTATTCATAAAACCCGGAACCGGTTCCAACCCGGAACCGGGTATGGATACAAGTGAGTGGAACCGGGTTCTCTGTGGAACCGGTTCCGGGTACAACCCGGGTACACGTCAATATATTTAGAACCGGCGTAACCGGTTTCGGGTACAATGGAACCGAGTACGGGTCCTGATGGAACCGGTTCCGGGTACAACCCGGGTACATTAATCATTTCGTTTGAATCAAAAACGGCTGCATGTGATCATAAATGAAATACAATTAATCAGATCCACTAACATTGGAGGTCCAATTAGAGTGTTGAATTACTTTAAACAATACATGTGCATGTTCAGAATCACTATATTAATCGGCCCAATGAGAATAGAGAGTGTTGAATTACTTTGTCTGACATTGTCAACAATTGCATGTGAAATAATTAGGATTGTCAGTCTTTGAACGGCCCAATCATATTCTATTAGGAGTTGTAGTTGTCGGCCCATGTGGTCTGCTCGTATAAACCATCGGTCCAATTAAAATCCATATCTTAAATAGTTGTCGGGTTTTTTTGTAATACCCGGAACCGGTTCCGGGTAGGAACCGGGTTCCGGGTATGCACCGGGTACGGGTAGGAACCGGGTACGAACCGATTTTATTTATAAAATGTGGAACCGGGTCGGAACCTACTGGTTTTTTGAACCCGGAACCGGTTCTACTATTAGCCGGGTAGGAACCGGAACCGGGTACGGGTCGGGTCCACTGGAATCGGGTAGGAACCGGTTTTTATGCCCATCTCTAATCTAAACTATAATCCATTGGCCAATAGTAGTAGTAGTGGTAGTAGTAGCTATTTGATTAACGTTAGTCATAACCTACTTTTCATATTAAGGACAATCCCAACAAGGGCGAAGGATTTAAGGGGCGGGAAGGGCCCCCCCCCCCCCGAACTTTTCGGTCAGTAGTGTTATATATGTACGTTTCGTATATGATTTTGTAGGTATATACATTTTCGACCCCCCGATTTTATAAAAAAAAATTAGGTATATATGTTTTCGACCCCCCAGTTCTAATTTTTTTATTTATATAGCCCAAATAAAATATTTAATTAGTCCAAATAGTATAGCCCAAATCATTATATGTGGTAGAATACTAGAATGTATATTATATAATCCAAATCAAATCATTATATAGCCCAACTTAAAAGCCCACCCTATCCAAAAAAAACCCAAATTCGTTTACTTTGGGACATCGACCAGAAGAACAGAAGCCACAAGCCAGAACTGCAGAAGGGGGGGGGGGGCGCATGTTCCAGAACTGTTCGACTTCAGCTTCTTGTTCGAGAACAGAAGCCAAAACACTGTTCATTGTTGTGGTCTTGTACTCTTGTTCGACTTCTTCAATCTTCACAAGGTTAAATGTATGTGTTTTTTATCTTTAGGTTTAATTTAGGGCTGCAATTTATGTGATTTACGTTGAAATTATACGTGAAATTGGTCCAAATTTTTGCCCTAAACTTGTTGAATCTTTCTGTAACTATGTATAATTTTATTTGTTTCTTCTTATTGTGATTTGATTTAGATAGAAATTAGAGTTTGAAATTTAGGGTGATTTGTTAACTTGTTTTGTTATTAGATTATGCTATGTGGAAGAATAAAATGATAAATTCTTTTTTAATGTTTGAGAACGTTTTTATTTGATATTAATGTTTGACCCGACCCGACCCGAATCGAATCACCGACGTCCGACCCGAACATACACCTCGAAACTATGCGATAGAAAAAAAAATTAGGTCCGTTACTTTCCGACCCCCCGAACTTTTTTTTCAAGCTTCGCCACTGAATCCCAATTGAATGGGAAAGTAACTTTAAAAAATAACCGACTGATTATTCTCATAATCAAAATGTTGTAAATGTTTTAAAATGAGATAAATGAAAGTTACGGCATACTAAGTCACTTTTCCATTCCAATGGAAGTGCTTTCGATGATAAAAGTGAAAGTTAGGAGTGTAACTAGTCAAATTAAGTGTATATATATTTTGGGTTATATTTTAGATTACCAAAATTGAATTTGTCTTACTTTAGATAGTTTGTCCTAAATCATAATATTAAAATTGCTATTAAAATTTGAATAAAGTCTAACAATATATTAAAATTGCAATTAAAATTTGAATAAAGTCTAACAATATACTAGAAAATTAATGAAGAATGTACCTTGTGAGGTTTGCAAGGAAGATCCCACCATTGTTGTCCCCTTCCATCTATGAGACCACTACCTTTAATGATCATTTGGTTAATCCTATAAAACACCAACCATTTGTGTCTCTTGTTTTTGGGCCATGACTCTGGTCCATCTGGTGGCATCAATGTTCCATCAACCTTCAATTTTTAAGAAATACATGTAAAAGATACTAGTAAAAAAACTAGTATTGGCAAAGGAACAAAACAATCGCTAATATTTCTATAAATTGCGACAAAAGACGGTCTCAATAATCATGCCAGATATCGTGACGGAAGCAACCAGCGAAGGATTTGTGACGGTGACTTGCCGCAATGCCGCCAGCCTAATCCTTTGCAAAAGTTGTCGCAATTATTGAAAAAAAGGTTAAAACTATGCGTAGGAAAACTCGTCAATGTATTTTTAGAAACAGATAAAAAGGATTTAAATTTATCTGTAGCGAAGAATGTTGCAAAAGCGGTTGGTGACAATGTTCTTTGACGGCCCAAAACCGTTGTATGGTCATCTGCGACGATTTTGGCCATCACAGATGATCGCTTGTGTTTAGGGAACTCATGTCTAGTTTAACAATTCCTGGGACCCACGCTCACAACCAATAAGGTGATGACACTTAGCCAATTTTTGAAGAAAGACGCCAAAAATTTATGAAAAGGCTACATAGTCTCCAAGTTGGGCAAGAGTCTAAGTCTAACCTTTTGTTTTTTTTCTTTTCCACCACAATTTTAAATGGGCATAACCTTTTCATACGATAATATTGAAAAAAAAATACACCAAATTAAAGAGAATTCATGAGTTTCATAAACCTAGACGTTTTCAATGTTTATTTTGGTAAATTCACTTGATCAATGTATATTTTGGTGATTTTCCAAAAAATATGTTATTATAGCACATAATGCCATGCATATAAGGTGGATAAAAATACAAGTACCTGAAATATTATTGGAGATTTACATGGACCTTTGAATATGGTGGATTGTATGATGAAATAATAACCATGAGGAACCAAGAGCATAGGTAAATAGAATGGACTTTGACTTTGACTTTGACATACACATTTCCATGCTTCCTTGAAGGCATTGGTGTCATCTTCTACACCATCTCCTAAAGCACCAAACTCTCTAACATCAAATATCCCATCACCATCAACATCACATGTGTAGGGGGCATTAGAAGGTGAAGGAGAATGATGCTTGTGTTTATTTTCATGATCATGATGATTGTGATGATCATGATCATGATGTTGATGATGGTGATGGTGCTCAAGTCTAGCTTGGGTATAACAAATACAAAAGCATAAACAAGATGCCAAAAAAGGTATGGAGATATGAAAATAAGTCATTATAGACTTTTAGTTTGTTTACAAAGATATGTGATATCCTAAATATACATACCAACTTCAACTTAAGTAACTAATAATGGAATGAAGCTAAAGGAAACTTAAATGTTGAAAAAGTTCTCTTTCAATATAGAATATACTTCAAGTAAAACTACTAGTCATGAGGTTAGGTGGTTTACTAGAATATTTGTAAGAAGTGAGAAAAAAGTTATATTATATACGATTTTATTTATATTGTTTTATGGTCTAAATAGATATTTTTTTTTTGTTAATCATGATACACATGAGGGTTTTACATGATTTTTTTTTGTTAATTTTGATTCACATGAGGGTTTTATGATATGATTATCTTGTTATTGTAGTATTATGTTGTACAATATAAAACAATTGAGATAAAAACCAGAAAACATAATAATCGTAGAACATATATAAGTCGAGATTATACGTAAATATAACCCTAACTACACAATTAGTAAGATTAACGCGACAACTCACTTTGTATCTCATCTCTCCGCTCACGCAAACTTATGTTGTTAGACACACTTATGTGATGACTTCTAGTTTACATTAACAAGTCGTTTGGGGTTGCAATGTTTGTGATGAATTGTAGTTTTTACATTAACAAGTCGTTTGTAGTTGCAATGTTGATACTTGATACTATCCTATATAATATTAGAGTAATATATATGTCCTAAATTTTAGTTTACAAATCTTGTTCTTGTATACTAGTCATGAATCTATCAACAAACTGTTGGCATTTAACCTTTGCATCATAATCACTATTTAGTATATAAGCTAAGTATTTTGTAGCATTTGTATCATTATTTTGGCATAAGGATGATTTGAAGGGACACAACCCTTCACTCCTTATAAATACCTTTGTATAGGGCTTTAAACGAACCGAACGATTGTTCTTGTTCGTTTGTTAAGAAATATATGTGTTTATGAACTGTTCATGAATACTTACTGAATAATATTTTATTGTGTTCGTTTGTTATGGAAATGAACGTGTTTGTGTTCGTTTGTTCATTTTAGGCAATGAACGAAAACGAACGTTGATGAACACAAATGGAAATAAACGAACACAAAATTTTATTTGTCGGAATTTTGAAGTATTTATATAAAATATAAAAACTAAAACACTAATTAACTATCGAACACAATCGAACATAAATGAACACGTTACCGAACAATCACAAACATAAATGAACGGATGCGACATCTGTTCATGTTCGTTTGTTTAATACACAAACAAACTTCCTGCCATACGGGAAAGTAAAACTCTACCTGTGTAAGTGTCATCTGAACGTAATGTATGTACGCGTGTTTAGTGTGTATTAAAACTCTACAAGTTTGTTTTTCATTTTCAAATTTGTGTGTTGATCAAAACTTAGAGATTCAAGTGTGAATCTTCATCGCCTCCGATCCTAGAACTATACAAACAACATCCCCTACTCGTACTAAACGCCCATCGAAAACATCTTTATACTAAAGTAACATAATCTAATAGTGCACGAGTGTGGATGCGTTTAATACAAATACATATAAGCGTTTAATACAAAACTAATTTTAGGTGGACTACCGGAGAGAGAAAAAAGAGTTTTATATACGCTTACATTATCACAGTTAAAACAATATATACAAATGTTTACAATTATCAATATTCAAAATTAGTTGCATAACAACCCTCTATATTTAACTTATATTCCAATTTACAAATATTACAATATTGTTACACACTCATGTGATGTTTTTTAATGATTTGAAGGGACAATCACATATGTACTCATATATTACATCAATCAATTGAAACAATTAATAGCATTGAATAAACACTTAAACCTTAAGATTAACAGGAACACCAGCCTTAGGTAACCAAGATCCTGCATCTAAGAATTTTTCGGCACAATACATTGTGGCGTTTCCCTCGTCCTTGATAACCTCAAAACCCGACCAGTCAACCCTGTGATCCGTGTTTGACCCGGGTCCCTTGTTGGCATACTCCCTAAACGTACACGTCTCATAGTTATCCTTCCCCTCGGGCGAATCCCATTTGGTCCATCCTTCGGGTTGTATCACGTCACCGATCTCCGACTTCATCACTACCACTTTCGCCTTCGGCTTCCACGGACGTCCGAGATAGCTTTTCGTGACCCCATTCGCCTCGGGGGCCGCCATAATTTGGCTGTTTTGAAACACTACACCTGCTGCCTCCTCACACTTCATCATTCCATCGGCCGCGATCGTGTTGGTTTGACCGTTTTCGGATTTTCGGATAAAAATCTTTGTATCTTGAAAGAAAGCCCGACCGCTTCCGAATATGAAGTCGACGGTTCCTAGTACGACGCAGTTTTTATAAAACTGATCATGGGTGTGGTAGTATAGCGTGCCTTGATACCCCTCGAAGGTACAATCGACCATGATCGTGTGCGGTGAAAGAGATCGAAATGCGACCGCTTGTTGCCCTTGTGGCCCGATTGTGTTGCTGAACCCGACGTTTCGCGCCATGAACCGTTCACCTTCGGCAACAAATGTTGCGGTGTTGGAGGGTGCAATATGTGTCAACCCATAGTTCAATTGTCCAGTAATAATTGTTTTGTCACAACCATCACCATACATATAAACATTGTGTTGTTGCCTATTGACAATGATTTGACCCTCATCATACACACCACTTTTGATGTAAATAATGAACCTTCCTTTGAGATCTAGTGGATAGGCAGCTAATGCCTCTTTGATGGTTTTGAATTGACCACTTCCATCTTGGGCCACAATCACATTGGGCTTGACCGTTATTTCAAGCGGTGCGGGTTCAAGCGATTTGAAATACTCTTGACCGGTGAGTTTGGGTTCGGGTTGATGACTTTTGTCATCTTCGTCTTCATCTTCATCTTCATCTTCGTCGCCTCCAAGAAGCCTACGGTCACCAACCGGGACCCACGATGGGAATCCGTGCTGCTCGATGACTTGACCCTCATCGAGCAGCCTACGGTGACCGGCTGACGAGGCTTTGTCATCACACACATCCATACCAAAACCCTTAAGGATCTTAGCCACATTATAAATGATCTTTTGGGAATTGTATGTATGTTTGTTGGCTTTTTCTAGCCTCTTTGTCATGTCTTTTTTGAGTTTTTCGTCTTTGATCTCGTCGACACATGTTGTTTGGTATGCGCGAACCGCGGTTAGCCAAACAAGGATTTGATCAACTTGTTTTGGTAGAGTCTTGGTTTTTGTCTTGTGTGCAACTTTAAGAACATGTTGGAGGTCCTCTATCCCGAATCCCAATAATTTCTCGCAGTTTTTGAGGTCATCACGCGCGTGCTTTGCATAGCCGTCGGTTCGACCATTTAAATCCTTCCGCATAGAGGAAGACTTTCCAATGGTCTTTTGGAGTTCCGCAATGGTTTTATGAAATGTAGCGAAAAGGTAGTCCTTTTTGGTAGCCGAAGTGTTCTTAGCCACCTCGGCTAACCCATCATAACACGCCTCTTTGTACTCGGTCGGTTTGCACATGGTTTTAAGCGCCTTAGTGTTCATCAAATGAATATCTTCCAATTCTCCATCTTGAGCGACGATAGCAACGATAATAAGGATAAAAGCAATCGACAAGCCTAACGACAGCACGGACGCAATTAGTTCATTAGCCATTATATACAAAACGCTATGAATGGACTAACATAAGATATAATGTTTGCTTGTTCTTGGTTATTGTTTTTCCAAGAACAAGCAAACACGTAGAGACGGAGATCGAGATTGAGGCTATGTTAACCACTCTCTATCTCTATCTCCTATCCTCTATTATGTATTTATATATGGATTTGAGAATGAAAATCTAATTGAAAAATGTTTGAATTCATATATAAATATTTTTCTTTCTAAAAATAGGTTTCACAATCCTATTCTTTAGTTTTCATGAAATATTCAACATCCATCCATCTCCCCTCACATTTCACGGTGAACCCTTTACTATTTTGAGACCCTTTATCTCTTTGTGAAAAGATGTATAATTTCACAAAATATTTAAAAAACCAAAGAAAATACGATAACAAAGGTACTTGAGACCGGCTTGGTAAAAGCTCAAATCAAGTCGAGCTTAAATGAGCCTGGGTTTAGTTATCGAGCTCGAGTTGGCTCACAAGCTTAAACAGGCATGTTATTAATAAATAAATGATAAATGAGCCAAGCCGAGCTGAGCTTGAGACAGAAAAACCACTCACGAGCCGAATCCAAATTTAGAATAGAGCGCAAACAAGTCGAGCTCAAGTTCTATGTACTCAAGTGGAAACAAATCATGAAAAACAAGTAAATTAATATTTTTCTCTCAATTTCCATGACTATTTTGTTTAATGTATTTCCATGTTGTATATATTAGTATAAAAAGATAGCTAGATTTACGATTTTCTCTTATAAAAAACATGTATCGTATTAGATTACATCCTTAAAAGTTGTAGATGTAATTTTTATAAGGGATGAGCTTGGTACTCAACTGGCACTAAACCCGAAAAACAGCAATAGTGAGTATTGGTATCGAAAATAATTGGTATGGTAGGTCACTAGTATTTACCGGTAAATCAACTAAAATACCGATACCGTACCGGTCCCGAAAAACAAAAAAAATGGGTACCGATACCGAAAATGATGGGTACGATACTATAGCGATTCAGTACTCATACCCGAAACCAAATGCTCATCGCTACTTTCTAATTTTAAAGTGATTGATGCGGATGTATTAGTAAAAATAACAAAAGATGTTAAATACATCAATGCATTGGTGAGGTTAGAGCTGATACTCTACAACGTGATCCCCAAGCACATGTTTAAATTATTATTAAAAAGAAATTATTTTTAAATTTTAATTTATATTACCATGAGAATACGAAATTGGTTTTTGCTTTTATATGATATTTTTATTTGTTAATTATTTTTAACATATCTTTTTGTATTTATGTAAAATGCAGGATGTTAAGAGCAATGACAAAGTACTAATTTGGTGAGACTTGATTAAGTATCCTATTTGTTAAAATGATTAGGTTCTAAATTGATTAAGTTTCTCTATAGTTATGTTCATGTTAATTCGAAAATTTCGAATCGAAATCGGAGGTATAAAACGGGTTTATAAATTTGATATTCGAAATCGGTATGGGGACCGTCCAGCACCGTCGTCGTGCCCCCCTTCATTTCCTGCCCTCCGTCGCCGTGCCTCCATCGTCGCCATCGTCGGGGGTGAGACGAATTGGCCGTCCTCCCCCTCTCACACACATATATACATACAACATATACATATATATTTTAGGCCCATCTTCCATTTCCTTACCTCCATCCTCTTTGCCCCATCCTTATACCCGATCTACGTGACGGATCATCCTCGGCCTCTACCATACCGCATAGGCTAAGTATCTATGCTATTTGTAATCACCTTCAATTCAATGCACTGTTTTGTCATTCTGTATTGTTTTACTCTCTTTCCTCGTGTGACGTGTGCTAGGAACATCAAATTAATACCTCCCTTCATGTTCATTTGGTTGATTGGTTATGTGAAGAGATGTTTTCCAAATATCTATTACTATTATAATTATTAGTAGTGGTATAATTCAAACCCATTGAAATAATACTTGTTTTTATTGGTTCTATTTAAACGTAATGTAAGTTTCATTTACAACAGAATTGCGTGAGATAATATACAAGTCATTTAAGCTTAGACAAACATATCATTGAAGCTTTTTTAGTTTTTTTATTTCCTTTTAACGTGGGTTTTCTTACCGCTCAAGTTACTTATAATAGAAACAAAACATCTTCTTCACCACCATCGGCCTAATAATAGAAAGAAAACAAGTGCAATTTGAATTCTCCTACTAACAGCAAGCAGTACACACTCCACACTTGTCTACACTATCTTTATCCTCTATATATATCTTCTTCATCTTCTCCGATCTCTTCTCAAACCATTATCCACCATCATCTACACCACAAATGGATAACCCTAAAGGCACCATCTTCTTCACCACCATCGGCCGCCCACACTACGGCTTCGACGTCTTCTCCATTCCGCTACCTCCCACTCTCACCGACTTCTCCTCCTCTCCTCCCACCGAACACCGCCTCACCGACGGCGTTTCCATCAACTTCAACGCTCAGTTCGTCGGAACCGACGATAACCACCGCAGCATTGTCTACGTCTCCGAGAGAACCGGTTCACCTAAAATCTACCTAGACTCAGACCTCTTACCTTCTGCTCCGGCGAGCCTGTTTCACGACCGTCCGATCATCAAAAACAACCGTCTGTTCTTCATATCAGCTCACGAACCGCCTGATTCACCGTTCAAAAGCTGGTCTGCACTTTACACTATTGAATTGAACGGTTCCGGTGACGGTAAGGTAACTCGATTGACGCCGTATGGATGTGTTGATTACAGTCCGTCAGTTTCTCAATCCGGTGAACTAATCGCCGTCGCATCGTACGGTTCTCGGCGTTGGAGCGGTGAGTTTCATCATATGGAAACGGATATTGTGGTTTTCCGGCGAAGTGATCCGAATAAGCGGTGGAACGTTTGTTCGCTAGGCGGTTGGCCTACGTTTTCCGGCGAGAGTACTATCTACTTCCACCGGCAAGCAGACGACGGTTGGTGGAGCATTTTTGTTGTAGATTTACCGTCAGGTTTTGACGTTCCGGTAACCGCTCCACGGCGTGTGACTCCTCCTGGTGTTCATTGTTTTACTCCGGCTGCTATGCATAACCGCCGTCAAATCGCCGTCGCGACACGGCGGAAGAGCGAAAACTATCGGCATATTGAGATATACGATCTCGAATCGGAAACATTTTATCCGGTAACGAAGTTATTAAACCCTAACTTTCATCATTATAATCCGTTTGTTTCTCCGAACAACGGTTATCTAGGTTATCACCGGTTTAGAGGTGAAATTGAATCGAGTGACAGTGAATGTGAGTCGATTGTCCCACACATAAACCTAGTTTCATCTCCGATTAACGAGCTTAGAATGTTAAGACTAAACGCTTCATTTCCGTCATTTTCACCTACCGGAGATCTAATCGCGGTCCATCCTGATTTTAATTCAAAAGCCGGTTTAGATATTGTGAAATCCGACGGTTCAAAGCGGTGGAGTTTATTAAAAGGACGAACAACATTCTACAATTCATGGAGTCCAACGGAGAAGAACGTTATATTCACATCAATCGGACCGATATTCGGCTCTGTTAAAGCTACGGTGCAAATCGCTAGGGTTTCGTTCGATCTAGAACAACTTGAAGATGATGTAATAGATGTAAAAGCTGAGATTAAGATACTTACAAGAGAAGAAACCGGCAACAATGCGTTTCCGTCATGTTCGCCTGACGGAAAACGGTTAGTGTTCAGATCTGGACGGTCAGGACACAAAAACCTCTACATATTAGACGCAGTTGACGGAGAGTTTAAATCAGACGGTGGAATCCGGCAGTTAACCGACGGAGAATGGATAGATACGATGCCGTGCTGGTCGCCGGACGGTAAGCTAATTGCGTTTTCTTCTAACCGGCATAATCCGGCGAATGTTGATGCGTTTAGCATCTACGTAATGTGCTCCGACGGAAGTGACGTACGGCGGATCTATGTTGCCGGAGATCAAGGATCTGAGGAGGTGGATAGGGAGAGGATTAATCATGTGTGTTTTAGTGGCGACGGCGAGTGGTTATTGTTTGCGGCGAATATTGGCGGAGTGACGGTGGATCCGGTGTCGATGCCGAATCAGTTTCAGCCGTACGGTGATTTGTATGTGGTGAGGTTGGATGGTAGTGGCCTCCGGCGGCTGACGTGGAACGGTTATGAGAATGGAACTCCGGCGTGGTTTCCTGGTGAAAAGGAGTTGGGGTGTTTGGGGTTAAATAGTGTTGGGGAGAAGTTGTTGGGTCAGTTTGATGAACCGCTTTGGATCAGTTGTGATATTTAATGGGTTTTTGCAATGTTTTGAAAACCGGTTCAAACCGGACTTTTGTACCGGTTGAACCGTCCTTTAGAACCGGTTAAACTGTTCGGTACACTCGATTGGATCATCCGATACACCTGATTAAACCGTTTGTAAGCCAAATCGTATAAAAACCGGGTTCTAAAATCAATGTTTTATTTATGGAAAATTTCAAATAAGTCATTTCATAAATGTGAGTTTTGTGTTCTTGTAATGTATTTGCATTTGGCCTCCATAAAACCTGAATAAAATGTTACTGTTTTTTTTTTTTTTTTTGCAAAATAATTTGTTTTTTTATAAGTTTTAGTTTCGTGGGTTGGCACCAATATAACAATAGTACCAACCTTCCTTGTAAAGACTAGCTTCAAGGATGACATTTAGGTTTTTATTAACTTTATATATCGTCTAATTGTTATTGTCGTTAATATCTTTTTATTGTGTCCTTAATATCTTTTAATTGTTAAGTTTAGTTTCATGAATGTTTTATTCTTTTGATTTACGTTAAAAGGATAAAAAGAGGACAGTTTTAGGAAAAGAATTTGTTCATGTTCATTCGTTAATTTTATAAACAAACATAAACAAGCACACATGAACATAAGTGAAACGAACAAAAACAAGCATAAACGAAAAACAAATGAACAAACAAACATATCTGAATTTGAGAAAAAAAAAACCACAACATTTTCAATCTCAAATAAATACGAAGTACATGACATAACTATCCGCAAACACTTGACATACTTATCCCAAAATAAAGTCTCAAAATTCTAAGTTCTCCAAACAACTAAGCTTGAAGTTCTTCATATGAACTCCAATTCACCAACCATGATCTTTGATTCACCATTCATTCATGCATCCAATTCACCAACCATAATCTTTAGACTGTATTTCCTATCTAACATAGCCAAAAAGAATGATTCAAAAGCAAGAAATATTCCAACTTCCCTGGTGATAAAAAAAAAAAAGAATGATTCAAAAGCAAGAAATATTCCAAATACACAATGATGGTATAAGAAATTATCATTAGGCATTTAAATAAGAAGCTTAAATTTACCAATATGATTACATACAAAATATAGATGACCTGAAAGCTTAGGTATAAGGTAAAATATATTAATATAGATGAATTTTCCTGCCAGCTAAGAATGACAAGTATGAGGTTTATTCTAGTTATACACAAAATGCATACGGTTTAGTCAAAATATGTAATAAAACTAGAGTATCTAAAGTTCAGTTTTTGAAAACATGGGGCGATTGATTGATGAACATACCAAATATGCAGTGATGTATTTTATGAAACCAAATCATCTTGAAATTTGAAGATCATCTAATGTTGCATGTATAAAGTACGAGAAGTGTTTTCAAGCTATTGTTTTATACCTTCAAAAGCCTTCTGTTCTTAGCACTCCTCTTTGAAACTTTCAATGTAGCGTATACCTTTGTCAAAAACCATAAATGATGGCTGGTCAAGCAGCAGTAGAGTTTCCATGTAAGAATGCGCATAAAAAAAACCTCCATAAATCCCAGGTAACATCCCAAGGTTACTGATCTCTTTTGAGTTGGGTTCATAACCAACACGCCATGACGATTCCCCATCATCTTTTGTAACTTCCATTACAGGTTCACCACTCCTCCTAAATTCTACTACGCGATTTATCGTTGCATCTGGTAGGTGAATAGTATTAGTGTATAACTTTGTAAATGATTTTGGTAGACCATCCTCCATCATCCATACACTGTAAACTCGATTATCAACCTCGGCACTATGTTCAACCAAAACAAGAGACTCCCTTAGATTATATATGTCCAAATCCCATATAGACCCTTCATATACAAAACTATCCGGGAGGTTTACTTCTCCAAATTCTTCACTTGTCATATCAAATGAAATAATCATATTATAAGCTTCAATTTCATCATCTATAGTACTCCTATCAATAGCAAGCCAGTAATAAACCCCGTCTACACAAACCCCAACTTCACTTTGTCGATAACCAAAACTAATCGATTTACGAGGGAGATTGCTATTCGGACTTCTCCACGCCCCGGTGCTTAACGTGAAAACCTCAACTTGCTGAGGAATGCTGGTTACACATTCCATATTCCTAAACCTATCAATATACGTAATCTTGACGATCTTCGCGTCACTCGTCTCACGACAAACCCCAAATCCGAGCTCCGTGTTAAACATCTTATCATCTACGACATTAGGCACAACAACAGCAACAGCTTTTGTAATCAAAGGATTCCAAATAACAACTTCTTCCATCTTGCTATACAAACACAACAAGCCATGAGAAGTGCCTATTGTCCTATAACGTTTAAGCATCTTAACAAACAGAGGGAGAGTCAAGGAGACTCTCTGTTCAGGGAAAGTATTATCATCAACGATTGAAACGAATTTTGGCTCGGAACCATATCGATGATTACACACAAGTATATGTTGCTGATGGGACCTGTAATGAGTGATGAAATCGGAGCTATCGATGAGAGATTTCCATGATTTGGAGACTGATCGGCAACGAATCAGTGATTTTACTGGAAGCCGTTTGATGATTTCCTCTTGGATCTCAAAAGGCAAGTTGTCTGACATCTTGATTTTGATTACGAGCTCACGATATCAATTTCTAGGGTTTCTAACAACGAGTGAACGAATGAAAGATTTGGGGATTTCTGCACTAGTGGAGTTGGGTGGAGTGGAGGCAAATTTAGAGGTGCACAAAACGGGTTTTTTTATTTAGCACCGGAACCGGGTCTGGTTTGGGTCAACAAAGTCAACAACCGATTCCTGGAGGGTAGGCAAGGTTTTTTTCGGGTTTGGCAAGGTTTGTTTCAATTACGTTTGGGTTTTTTTACCGGGTTTGGCAAGGTTTTTTTTTTGGGTTCCAGTTGGTTGAGGTACGGGTTTTGACCGGGTAGAGTAGGAACCGGTTCAAGTGGTTCTGGTTTGGTTCTTTTTTTCTTCGGTTGGGTCTGGAACATGTACCCACGGTTCAGGTAGGGTAGGAACCAGTTACGGATCCGGTGTTTTGGTCGTTGAAGACGTTAATCTTGAATTAAAGAGATAAAGATAAAGATGAGTTATAGATAATTACGGTGAATTATTTACTAAGTCTTTATAGGGATAATTGTTAGATTTAATTAGATAGGTTTATCTAGTTATTATTTATTTATTTATTTATTTATTTAATAGAGTTTGAGTCGGGTTAGGGTTAGGGTTAGGGTTAGGACAAGAACAAGTTTAATATAAATAGATGGTTAGGGGCATTGTAATTTGTGTGCTCTCATTGTTTAATAATAAAAAGAGTCGAACAGCTTGTTCAATCCCGTGTTTTAGTGTTCGATAAAGGTTTGATTTCCAACACTCGGGTGTGAGTCCAAGTTGTATGGCCCGATATTGGAATTCAATTGACTTAATCAATAAGTGAGTAAGTGTGATCTTTACATGTGAATTGGATTTTCACAAAACATAAGCTTTTGATCCCATACAAAGTCCTCAAAACTAAAGTACAATCAAACTTATCTAAGGTTATGTAAATCATAGTTCCATTATGTCAACTATTGCTTTTACCAATTAGACAAGAGGGTATGGAGAGGCTCATCCCCATGAGAATGGGCCGCCACGTAGGCGCCACATCACCATCCTATGGAGGATGGGCCTCCTTGCATTTTGAGGGGGTTGGAGGATGGGCCTACCCCACCTAATTATTTTATAATTTTCTAACTTTTTTTTTTGTTAACTTAATAAAAATTCATAAAAATTAAAAAATACAACATAAAACAACATAAATAAATTCATTTCATAACATAAAAAAAATTACATTTCCTAAAAAATAAAATTACTAATCCTAGAAACGGTAAACATAAAAACGAAAAAAAAAACCGATACAATTAAAAAAGTAAACAACCTACGACGTCCATTTTTTCTTAACCTCCTCTTTCATCCTACGATAAACCTCGCGTTCATCCTCCGGAACCGAGTCGAGATCCAACCTCATAATCCTAAAATCCTCCGCTCGAGCATAGTCGGCCGACACGGTTTTCTTGTGACTATATTTTTCGGCCGCAAGCTCTTTGAACGAACGGAATTCGGTTATCAACTCGTCTATTTTCAAAGCCGCCCCCGAGCCGCCCCCTCAACCCGAGCCGCCCCCTCCACTCCAGCCGCCCCCTTTTCGCTTTCCGGCCGCCTCTTTTTTTGCTTTGTCCCTTCCGGTGGGACGTTCCGACTCGTGAACGGGCAACACATCCTCGTCGGAGTGTAAGCGGGAGTCGAAAAAAAGTTAGGTTGGTTCGGGTTGGGATTGTTCGGGTTGGGGTTGTTCGGGTTGGGGTTGTTCGGGTTGGGGTTGTTTGGGTTGAATGGATTCATGATTGTATAAAAAAGAGGGAGTGTTTTTTATAAAATTGGATGAGAATGGGAGAAGAATGGGGGGAAATTGTATAAAAATGAATGAGATGAGGGGTATTTATTTAAAGTTAAAAAGTTTTTTTTTATTAAAATATAGCCGTTGTAACGGCTCTAAATTTGAAAAGTGGCCCGTCCTCTCCGTCTTGTGGGAGCCGAAATTGCCTAGCCGGGCCCAGGGGGCGGTGTGTGGGGACCGGCGCCGGGCCAAGCCGGGCCTCAGCCGGCCCCCATACCCTGTAGTCTTAGTCATTCAACTATTGCCTTACGTTATATATAACGTAAGATCAAGTTGGTTTCACTTGTGAGTTTTATGTTTAACATTTTCAACACACACAAAACTAAATGATTTTTCTATACATTTGAAAGCATGTGAATATGAGCTCAGTTCCGAATATAATATGATTTAGACCAGTTTACTTTATTGTTTCTTTTTAATTCTCTTCCCGAAGGCTCTCTAATAAGAGTAAGACCCGAATCATCGGTTCAAATCAAACGATAAAAGAAAAGATAGTTCTAATGGTCTCTTGTGATTAGGGATGAGCAAATGTGACTTGGTACCGGTACCGAATTTTCCGTCCGAAATCTTTTCGGTATCGATTCGGTACCCACTTTTAGGCATTTTCGGTACCGGTATTTCACTGAATTTTACACATAAATACCGGTACCGCGGTAACCATTTTTGACGAATTTCGGTACCGGACTCATCCCTACTCAAGACAATGCGTCGACACGAATATGGTGATATTATTATTTTATAACCTTTTGTGTATTTATCTATTAGACTATTTACATATTAATCTACTACTATTAACAAGTTATACAGGCACCTTACATGATTTGAATCATCCATCTTTTGTTTTTTTATATAGGTGACTAAGTGAGGCGCCTTAACACCACACCTTGTCCTTACATATTAATCTACTACTATTAACAAGTTATACATGCACCTTACATGATTTGAATCATCCATCTTTTGTTTTTTCATCGTTTTAGTTTTTTTTAGCAAAAGTATGGTAGTGTTTTGTTTTAATTTGTTGACTCAATATATCTTTTTTTAAGATCGTGTTATTAGTAGTATGTACAGGTAACCGAAACACAAACGTACATGCTATGAGAGAAAAATATTCGGCTTAGTGCCCCGCAACGCGTGCGAGGCAAAGACTAGTAGCATATACAAATAACTAGATATACCAGTAACTAGAGCTATAAATGAAATGTAAACAAACACAAATGAACGTGAACAAACAACATATATTAATTTAACAAATAAACCAACCAATTTCCACATATCCTATCTGACTTGGCCAAACTTTCAAATCTTTTCCCATTGTATCCATCATTCATTACAGGTATTGTAAATGTAGATTGTTTAAACACTTCATCTGCATAATTATTTACACCAACACCATTTTGACTACTAGACTCCATTTGTCATCAAGCTTGATCACTGCTATTATTCATCTGTTGATCTACTGGTGGTAGCAACTACATCCTGAACTCTATTCCTGAAATATACAATTTTTTTTTGTGGCAAAAGTGATATCAGCGAAGCCATCACCAAGAATTATTACAAATTCACAGGCGATGACCAAAAAGAAAGGTAGACAACTTAAATATCAGGTGTATTGGTTTCAAAAGCGTTAGGCGATCCCAAGCGTTTTGATCGCAAAAGTCGAAGCGTGAAGGGCGTGCAACCATGCATCACTACATGCAAGGTTTTCTTTATAAACGAATCTAACTTTACCTTGAACACAACACAAGATGGATCATAAATGCATCATATAACTTGGAACAAAAGAATACCGAATGCACATCATAATCACCAAGGGCTGCTAAATCGATGATAGTATACTTATTTTCAATAAGCTAAAGTAACACCCTTCCGTGTTAAAGAATATAAGCATTTTTGCAAACAAATAGCCTATGTGATCATCATAATGACATCGAGGTATTTATTCAGTCACTTTACGACAACTAACACATATAATATGAGGTTTATTCTAGTTATACACAAAGAGCATGCGGTTGAACAAATATTTTGTGATATAACTAGAATAACTAAAATTCAGTTTTTGAAACATGGGGTGATTTAAGATCATACCAAATATGCAGTAATATATGTTACGAAACCAAATCATCTTGAAATTTGAAGATCATCTAGTGTTGCATAAATAAAGTACAATAAGTGTTTTCAAGCTATTGCTTTATACCTTGCTTGTATGACTCAAAAGCCATCTGCTCTTAGCTCTCCATTCGAATTTTTCAACGTAGCGTTTCCCTTTGTCAAAAATCGTTAACGATGGTTGATCAAGCAGAAGTAGCGTTTCCATATAGGAATGCACATAAATCTGACATACATCATTAGCCCCGCGCGATATCCCCAAGTTACTAATGCGTTTTAAGTTAGGTTCATAAACAACAAGGGATATTGCTTTCCGATCATCTTCTATAACTTCCATTACAAGTTCACCACTCTTCCTAATTTCACGTACGGCTATTATTCTTGCATCTGGTGCGTGAATAGTGTATAATTTTGTAAACAATTTTGGTACACCATCCTCCATCATCCAAACATCATAAACTGGATTATCGATCCCGGGCCCAGCACTACGTTCAACCAAAACCAGAGACTCCCTTAGATTATATATGGACAAATCCCACATAGGCCCGCGGTATACAAAACTATCCGGGAGGTTTACTTCTCTAAATTCTTCACTTGTCATATCAAATGAAACAATCATATTATAAGCTCGAGTTTGAGCATCTACGGTACTCCTATCGGTAGCAAGCCAATAATAAACCCCGTCTACACAAACCCCATCTCCACTTCCAAAAATAATCGATTTACGAGGGAGATTGCTGCTATTCGGACTTCTCCACACCCCCGTGCTTAACGTAAAAATCTCAATGTAACACCCTAAATTTAAACTCATGATATTTATAATAGTTTGTACCATTTCTAATAAAATTGATTACAAAACCTGTGTTTTACATGTCACAGTTCATATTTTCCATCTAACTTAATTTCTAATAACCTAGTTGAAAACATTTAAAAGATGTTCAACAATGTGATTACAACCCATATACAAGGATTACAAAAGTTTTAAAATATAGCGGAAGCTTCATTTATCGTGTTCGGTTCTTGACACTGCTTGACCACCATCCGTAAGATCCATCTAGCCACCTAGGGTCAAAATCATTAGAACATTAGTTTTGACTTTATGGAAATGAGATTAAACATACGTTACACATTAGTTTAGATAAAAAAAAAATATAAAATTTCCTGTCTCCACCGTAAATTACGGTATTACCGTAATTTACGGTGACATCTGGGAATTTCTGGTTCCATCGTAAACCAGTAGGATCCCATCGTAACAGATTTGCAGGTCACCGTAAATTACGGTATCACCGTAATTTACGGTGAGTCCTGCACAAAACTTCCTTGTTTCAAATGCAGTTTTGCTGATTCTTTTATGCATCAAAACAACTTGATTTCTCATAATTTGTTAAGCGACTGGTATATTTTCTCCATACCTGTATTTTACTTATGATAATACTCAACTGTTCTTATGCGGACATGTCTACGGAATTAACTTACAAACTAAATTACGAGGCTTTTTAGTTAGTCGTTTGTACTATTGTTATGCATCAAATCTAAACCTTAACTCTTATATTAAAAGCAAAGTTTCTTAATTTGCTTATGATGTTCGCTACACGACTTACACATCATGTAATTCACGCCTTATATAATAGTGTCTTGCTTCGTGCTTATTACCACAACTTGTTTGACCCGTTTGGGTGCTGAATTTACACACCAATAAGGATATGCAAGATTTCATGCTTTTCACTTGTTTTGACCCGTTTACTTGTTTAAGAAACACAATCACTTTCGTGACACATTGTTCTATCCTATTTATCATGCTTTTCACTATAACATAAGAACGATAGTTAACCTAAATGTAACGAAGCAATAGTTTCGTACCTTTAGAGCACGCCTTTTCCCCGTGAATTCCCTTCGGCTTGTCCGCTTGATGATCCGGACTCTTTGCCTAGAAAATTCAGTTTTACAACTTGTTTAGAACTCTTTCCATGACCATTTTCATATCATTGTGAAACATGATCAAATCTGCGTTCTCATCAAATTTAACATCAAAAATCCTCACTTAGGCATTTCTACAAACACCTAACGGGTCAGATTTTCATGCCATCATTTCCAAGTTCTTGACTTGAACTTTAAACCTAAATTTTCACTTTAATTAGTAACCTTGCACATATTTTAACATCAATATCACAGGAATTACCTCCTATGATGAAATTTATGCTAGAATTATCATTCAAATCCTAGTGTTCATCATCATCTTATAAAACCCATAACCTAGCTTCCATGGATTCATAGAATTCTCTGAATTTGGGCATGATTTCTCAAATGGTTAACTAGGTTGCACTTCTAAACACCTATTCAACTTCAATCTAACCAAGTAACAAACATGCAAGCATCTAATTTCAGATTTCCAAAATCATGAGAATTTCAAACAAGGATTTAACACAAATTTTTACATACCTTATGATCCTCTTGTGATGAGGATCGATAATCTAAACTCGGATTTCGTTTTGGATCAGAATTTCATCTTCAATTTAAGAGATTTGTGTGATTAGGGTTCTTGGGTTGGGGGTGTCGCCCCCTGCTCCTATCTGATCGACCAACACCCTGGTTTGGGGTGTTTGGTTTATTTTATTTGATAAACTTTAATTAAGTTTTAGAGTTTACAACTTTGGTCCCTCTATTTTGTTCAACATATGGTTTGCTAGCTTTTTAATCACTCTATAGGCTATTTCTAGACTAGTTAACTAACTAGGTTAAAATTTCTAGTTAGTAAACTCCCATTTATTTAGGCTTTATAATTCTGATATAGTGTTTTATATTTTCGGGATGTTACAAGTCCATCCCCCTTAAAAGGGTTTCGTCCCCGAAACCAAAGTACGTACCAAATAACGTAGGGTGAAGACGTCGCATCTCCTCTTCGGACTCCCATGTAGTGTCCGAACCTTTCCTATGCTTCCATTTGACTTTGACTTGGTCAATTTGTTTATTTCGTAAACGTTTGACCTTTCTGTCTAAAATTTCAACCGGTCTCACCACATAATTTAGACTATTATCCACTTCGATATCGTCGTAATGGATATATGTCGTTTCGTCTGCTAGGCACTTTCTTAATTGCGATACATGAAACGTGCCATGGATCCCACTCAGCTCCTCCGGTAGTTCAAGTCGATAAGCTACCTTGCCAACTCTTCCGATGATTTTAAATGGCCCGATAAACCTTGGGCTTAACTTCCCCTTCTTTCTAAATCTAATAACACCTTTCCATGGGGACACTTTTAGCATGACCATGTCACCGACTTGGAATTCAATTGGCCTTTTCCTTTTGTCAACATACGCCTTTTGCCTGTCTTGAGCCGCTTTCAAGTGTGCCCGAACTTTATCGATCTTTTCGTTCGTGGCTCGTACTATGTCTTGGTGGGCAAGTTCACGTGGACCCACTTCACCCCAACAAACCGGGGTTCGACACTTCCTACCGTAAAGCAGTTCGTATGGTGCCATTTTAATACTAGATTGGTAACTATTGTTGTACGAAAACTCGACTAACGGTAGGTGAACATCCCAACTGCCTCCAAAGTCGATTATACACGCCCGTAGCATATCTCCCAATATTTGTATCGTTCTTTCACTTTGTCCATCCGTTTGGGGATGGTACGCAGTGCTAATGTACAACTTGGTCCCCATTTGTTCTTGGAAATCACGCCAGAAATTCGAAGTAAACCGGGTATCCCTATCAGACACAATGGACACCGGCACTCCATGACGTGCTATGATTTCATTGGTATAGACTTCTGACATCTTTTCTGACGTATAAGTCTCACGAATCGGAATGAAGTGAGCACTTTTCGTCAATCTATCCACCACTACCCATATTGCATCAAAACCGCGATTCGTCTTAGGCAGCTTGGTTAACAGGTCCATTGTAATATGTTCCCATTTCCAAACTGGAATGTCTAACGGTTGGAGTTTGCCATAGGGTTTCTGATGCTCCGCCTTGACTTGTAAACATGTCAAGCATTTTTCCACATACTTCGCCACATCTCTCTTCATTCCGGGCCACCAATAATTTTGTTTCAAATCATTGTACATTTTGGTCGCACCCGGATGAATTGAATAACGGGATTTATGAGCTTCATCAAGTAGAAGCGCCTTTACTCCACACGTATGTGGGACCCATATCCTTCCGGATCGAGTCTTCAACCCATGATTCCCTTCCGACAAGTCTTTCAACTGACCAATTATTCTTTCCTTCTTCCAATTCTCTTCTTTTACTGCTTCTAACTGCGCCTCTGGAATACGTTCAAGTATACCCGAGGTCACCACGAGTTGCATTGATCTCACTCGTATTGGGACATAGTCCGCTTTTCGGCTTAGAGCGTCTGCTACCGCGTTTGCTTTTCCGGGGTGATAATGTATCTCACAGTCGTAGTCCTTCACCGTTTCTAGCCATCGCCTTTGCCGCATATTCAACTCCTTCTGATCGAAGAAGTATTTCAAACTTTTGTGATCGGTGAATATGGTGCACTTTACCCCATACAAGTAATGTCTCCATATTTTTAATGCAAACACTACCGCTGCCAATTCGAGATCGTGCGTGGGGTATTTCTTCTCGTGCATCTTTAATTGTCTCGAGGCATAGGCTATTACCTTGCCCCGTTGCATCAACACGCAACCGAGCCCTGATAACGAAGCATCCGAATAGACCACCATGTCTTCGACTCCGTCCGGCAATGTCAGTACCGGAGCTTGAGTTAGTCTTTCTTTTAGCGTCCGAAACGCTTTTTCTTGATCGACTCCCCAAACAAACTTTGCTTTCTTTTGGGTTAGCTTTGTTAGTGGCGATGCAATTTTGGAGAAATCTTGAATAAATCTCCTATAATATCCAGCAAGCCCCAAAAAGCTTCTAATTTCAGAAGGGTTCTTCGGGGGATTCCATTTTGACACCGCCTCTATCTTTGACGGATCCACCAAAACTCCATCGACACTTATGACATGACCGAGAAATTGTACCTCTCGTAACCAAAAGGCACATTTGGAAAATTTTGCATAAAGCTTCTCTCGTCTAAGTGTCTCTAACACTTCTTGCAAGTGGCGTGCGTGTTCAGCTTCACTTTTCGAATACACCAAGATATCATCGATAAACACGATGACCGACTTATCCAACATTGGCTTGCAAACCCGGTTCATGAGGTCCATGAAAGCCGCGGGCGCATTTGTTAGCCCAAATGACATCACGAGAAATTCGTAATGTCCGTATCTTGTGCGAAAAGCCGTCTTCGGCACATCTTCTTCTTTGACCTTTAGTTGGTGATACCCCGACCTAAGGTCAATTTTTGAAAACCAATTCGCGCCTTGTAGTTGGTCAAATAAGTCGTCTATCCTCGGGAGCGGGTATCGGTTCTTTACCGTGAGTTTGTTTAACTCCCGATAATCGATACACATACGCATACTCCCGTCCTTCTTTCTCACAAACAACACCGGTGCGCCCCAAGGAGACACACTCGGCCTTATGAATCCTTTATCAAGCAAATCTTGAATTTGGGACATCAGCTCTTGTAATTCCGACGGTGCAAGTCGGTACGGGGCTTTTGCCACAGGTTTCGCGCCCGGAATCAAATCGATCTCGAACTCTACTTCCCGTTCAGGCGGTATCCCCGGTAAATCTTCCGGAAAAACATCTTCATAATCCCGTACTATCGGTACATCTCCAATCTTTCGTGATTCTTTCTCGGTCTCATTTGCATAAATTATGAATGCCTTGCATCCTCGCTTCATGAGCTTGTGAGCTTTCAACATCGAACATACTATGGGGTTGCCTCGTTTTTCGCCATAAATGGTGACGTGTTTTCCGCTCGGAGATGTTAGTTTTATCTCTTTGCGAAAACACACGACCTTTGCATGGTATTGAGATAGCCAATCCATTCCCACGACTACTTGAAATTCTCCCATCGACATCGGGATTAGATTTATCAAGTATTCTTCATCGTCGATGCTCAGTTTACAATTTTCACATACATCACAAACAATAAAGCTTTTGTTATTACCTATCTCTACTTCTAAAGGCACAGGTAATTTTGTTAGAATAAATGAAGGATGTCGAATAAACCCATATGAAACAAAGGATTTATTCGCACCCGTATCAAATAACACGTGCGCGGGAATTGAATTTACAGCAAATATACCTGAGACCACGTCAGGTTCCATTTTCGCTTCTGCAGCAGTTAGTTGGAAAGATCTTGCCTTTGCTTTCGGGGCTTCACCTTTTGGTTCTTGCCCATCCTTCTTTCCAACCAGTTCTGGGCATTCCGACTTCTTGTGACCCGTTCGATAACAGTTGTAACAAACCGTCACTTTCTCCGGGCATGACATAGCCATATGCCCCTTTTTCTTGCATATGGGACATGGCTTATCTTTGTAACGACATTCGCCCTTATGATTCTTCCCACAAATTTTGCAACCTGATGTACTACCTCTAGCGTCGGATTTCTTTGCGGATTCACTCGTTCTTGCTTTCTTGGCAGGGCTTGGATTCACATCTTGTGCCCTTCGTTCGCCCCGTTCTATACTCTTCTTCAATTCAATCTCCCTTTCCCGAGCAGCGTTAACAATCTCGGTAAGGGTCTCGTACTTTGAAGGGGTTATGAACTCTCTATATTCCGCACTTAGCATATTATGATAATAATAGACTTTTTGCTCTTCGTTCGTTATCAAATCATCACAGAACTTCATTTTGTCCATAAACATTCCCGTGATCTTGTCTATGGATTCACCCTTGTGTCTGAGTTGCATGAACTCTTCCTTGATCTTGTTTATGACCGCTTTGGGGCTATGGTGTTTAAGAAACGGCGTCTTAAACTCCTCCCAAGACATGGCCTTAGCCGCTTCACTTCCAATCTCCTTCTTTTTGTTATCCCACCAATCTTTCGCTTGATTCCTTAGTTGACCCGTACCAAAGGCTACGTAGTCTTCTTCGTCACAATGTGTTCTCTCAAATACCCCTTCGATGTCACTTAGCCATCGTTGGCACACTATTGGGTCAACCTCCCCATTGTATACTGGTGGTTTACAAGCCATGAATTCCTTGTATGAACAAGGCTTTCGTCCTCCACGCTTTTCCTTTACTACGTTTGAATCATCTTCCAGTTTCTTGATTCTATCTTCTACTATTGATAAAACCGTGTCTTGGATTTTATCAATAAAGTCCGACAAACTGTTTTCGATCGCCTTTCCAACCTCTTCGGCAATCACTTCCCTCACTTGTTCGGTGACTCTTGGCACCGCATTATCATTGTCTCCATCAGCCATCTCGATTTCTGAAATGTTTACATAGATTGTTAAACATTCTATTTATAACACATGCTTTACTTGTTTTGATTTAGTCAAGTTCGTAACTTGATTTAATCATTCTTGTTTTAACTCAATCAAGTTCGTAACTTGATTTAATAATTCTTGTTTCTATCCAATCAAGTCCATAACTTGATTTGATCATTCATGTTTCTATTTAATCAAGTCCATAACTTGATTTGATCATTCATGTTTCTATTTAATCAAGTCCATAACTTGATTTGATCATTCATGTTTCTATTTAATCAAGTCCATAACTTGATTTGATCATTCATGTTTCTATTTAATCAAGTCCATAACTTGATTTGATAGTTCATGTTTCATGCATTTCTTGCTTTTTGAGTGAGCTTACACACTCTTTTCATGCATATTGTCCATTTCTCATTTTATACATAGTACCTAATTTATTGACAACACAAATTAATTCTTACCGGACGAACGATCAAGCTTGAACCGAACACTTATTGACAACCTTGAGCTCTGATTACCAACTTGTAACACCCTAAATTTAAACTCATGATATTTATAATAGTTTGTACCATTTCTAATAAAATTGATTACAAAACCTGTGTTTTACATGTCACAGTTCATATTTTCCATCTAACTTAATTTCTAATAACCTAGTTGAAAACATTTAAAAGATGTTCAACAATGTGATTACAACCCATATACAAGGATTACAAAAGTTTTAAAATATAGCGGAAGCTTCATTTATCGTGTTCGGTTCTTGACACTGCTTGACCACCATCCGTAAGATCCATCTAGCCACCTAGGGTCAAAATCATTAGAATTTCAAACAAGGATTTAACACAAATTTTTACATACCTTATGATCCTCTTGTGATGAGGATCGATAATCTAAACTCGGATTTCGTTTTGGATCAGAATTTCATCTTCAATTTAAGAGATTTGTGTGATTAGGGTTCTTGGGTTGGGGGTGTCGCCCCCTGCTCCTATCTGATCGACCAACACCCTGGTTTGGGGTGTTTGGTTTATTTTATTTGATAAACTTTAATTAAGTTTTAGAGTTTACAACTTTGGTCCCTCTATTTTGTTCAACATATGGTTTGCTAGCTTTTTAATCACTCTATAGGCTATTTCTAGACTAGTTAACTAACTAGGTTAAAATTTCTAGTTAGTAAACTCCCATTTATTTAGGCTTTATAATTCTGATATAGTGTTTTATATTTTCGGGATGTTACACTCAACTTGCCAAGGGATGCTACTTACACTTTCCATATCCGCAAACTTATCAATATATCTAATCTTGACAATCTTCGGGTCACTCGTCTCACGACAAACCCCAAACCCGAGCACGGTTTGAAACATCTTATCATCTACGACATTAGGCACAACAACAGCAACAGCTTTTGTAATCAAAGGATTCCAAATAACAAGTTTTCCGTCGCTATACAAACACAACAAGTCATGAGAACTACCTACTTTTTTAAAACGTTTAAGCATCTTAACGAACAGAGGAAGAGTGAGGGGGACTCTGTGTTGCGGGAAAGTGTTGTCATCAATGATTGAAACACAATTAGGATGATCAACAGAGAGATAGTTATACACAAGTAGATGTTGGTGTTGGGACCTGTAAAGAGTGATAAATTTGGAGCTACCGATGAGAGATTTCCATGATTTGGAGACTGATCGGCAACGAATCAGTGATTTTACAGGAAGATGTTTGATGATTTCCTCTTGGATCTCGAAAGGCACGTTGTTTGACATCTTGATTTTGATTACGAACTCATGATATCAATTTCTGGGGTTTTCACGATTTGGGGATTTATTTCAGCACAGGTGGAACAATAATTTCATCAACCTTTGCAGTTTGACCTTTCAAGGCCAAACTGACATTTCTTATTTATCATACATCTATTGAGGCACACGTTTGTACTTCTTTCCTTTCATGCTTACTTGCAAGAACTTTCATTACATCAATTCAGTATTCTTGCCAAAACTTACCTTTCCCAATCATACTTAAATTATTGTCCGGGTCGTAACCCGTTACCCATTGCGACTCCTAAGACGCATCTAACACCTAACATGTTCAAAACTTCTTTCTTTCGTAAAAATTTAAGTTTGCGTGCTAAACATTATGCTCGCCTGCAAGCATAAAACTTACAAATCAAAACATTAAATATATCGAGTCTAAATGGCAGTTACCATTTGACCTGCATGACTCGTTTGTCTCTTTAACCATTCTTGCACACTAACGTATTTGTGTATATGATATAGATAAGTTTAAGACATAACTTGGAAAATATTCGCTTTTTTAAGGAATGTTTAATTGCTTAATATTTAACTACCTACACATTCGAATCTTTTCATTCTTATCATTCATTATATTTCAAACCCGCCACGCGGTTCCTAACCTATGATTCATACTTTCATTCCTTTCATGTTTCGAATCCATCTCGTGGATTCTAACATATCATTCATGCTTTCAATTCTTTCATGTCTCGAATCCGTCTCGCGGATTCTACATATCATTCATGCTTTCAATTCTTTCATATCTCGAATCCGTCTCGCGGATTCTACATATCATTCATGCTTTCAATTCTTTCATATCTCGAAGCCGTATCGCGGATTCTACATATTATTCGTACTTTCATTCCTGAAAGTCTTACATTTCTTTTCACCCTCGCGTCCACCTACTACCAAATTCTAACGGACATACCTGTAACAATTATCACGGTTTCACGAACGTCATATGCTTCTTGTGTACTGGCCAGGTACCCAATCCACATACTAGTTTCGTGTCTTCGTGTAATCGCCACCTTATGTCTGAAGAATTCAGTTTCGGCACGTGTAACATTTTCAAAACTTCCTTACCATTTCATCATTATATTTCATTTAAAGTTTTATTTCACTTACCAGATTATACTATTACATGTGCCCACTTGTTAAATTTACATACCTGGGCCAACTTGTCTTGCTACATGCCTTGACGCCGGTTCTAGACCGCATTCACAGATCATCCCTTTCACGCAATTAAGTTCACCTTACACATAACATATCGTTAGTCTTCTTCAAACACATACTTAAGCACATACTTACCCTTACTTCTACCTTTAGATCTTGATCGAGTCTCGGATTGTACGGGTTCCTTGTCACGAGAGCACACAGGTTTGAGTTCAAGTATTCATCTCCTCATACTTGATTTCCCTCAAACCAGGGCTCTGATACCAACTTGTAACATCCTAACACGTTTAACCTTAAAAAGACGCAGCGGAAATTCGAGCTTTAAAATTTCTTCCATGATATACATCTTAACATTCTAAAAATTCATTTTATGATATAAGAACATAACTTATTAGCACTAATTTACATATTTAGACATTTCCGTACAATCTATCTTGTGACTCGATCCTCGATCTCGAATCCTTGGATATCCTCATGACTGGAACTACCTGCGTTCGCCACATAAAATTCACAACATTAGTACGCATTATAAACATACAAGGTTTGTTCACGTTTACTTCTCGTTTCGTTAACTCTTTACATCCCAGCTTTTCAATCCTGTCATACCATCCGTGATGAGACTTCTTTGCTATTCCTGCATATCACTTACAACTCCAGGTACATGAATCAACAACGTAAACACATAACCATACCGAAAGACATTACGTACCTACCCTACTTCATACATATTATCTCTATATATACCTACACACACATGCATACACACCTGCTTACATACGTACTCACACCCATACATGGTAATCTACAAGCATACTTACATATACACATATCTACATCATTATATACGTATTTATATGTACACATACCAACATTATAATAATACCCACATAACATTATACATCTTACATACATACAACCTTACGTGCATCAAACCAAACTCATACATGCCTACTCTCATACATACCATCACACATTCGCTTATTCTTGATTACATACTTATAAACATACTCATGTAGGTACATACATGCTTTCATACATTTCTACATACATATATAGAGATATACAAACATGCATACATACCTATCTACAAGTGCGCTTACCCTAATGGTCATAAAACATAAGTTAAAATAGTCGTACGCAACTCAAAACGCGTTTAAACGAGTTCCCAAGCCTAAACGAGACCTGAAAACAATTTTCGAAGAAACATCACCCGTCGCGCGACGCGACGGGCCGTCGCGCTACGCGACGCCCTCAAAAACTCAGACAGTTGTTGCTGCTGTGCTGCAGATTTCCAGCACGTCCGCGTTTCACGGAAACGGTCATAACTTCTTCGTTATTGGTCCGTTTTACTCGATTCTTTTTCCTACGCGTCCGTAATTTAGTTCCCCATCTTATGGTGATAAGATCCGACATCCGGATTAACAAAATTCCAGATTTTAAGTCTTCGGCTTACTACCCTTTTTACCAATAATTGACCCATTCATAATTCTACCACATAACTTGTTATTTGACCTTAAATTCATATGAATTGATGATATCAAGGACTTTTGTCATAAAAGATTCATTCTCGGACACTTTAGATCTTATTTCACCCATTTGCGCTCATAAGCTTATTTTGACCCGTTAAGGGTAATGGCGCATTAAAACGTTTCAGACTCACAAAACCCTACTCCTCACTCTCATACTTGACCAAAACATTACACTAATCAAATAATTTGTTTCTAAAACTACTTTTACGATCATTTGCCCAAAACACCCATCAAGGGCGTTTTGGTCAACTTTAATTCCATCATTTACGACGAAAGACTTCGACATATACTTAACTTCAAACATCATGTTTAATTTAATTAAAACGCTATATTACTTAAACAAACTAAGAAGTGATTACGGGAATCACTTACCTTGTGCGTCCGAGTTCAAGCATATCTTCCGTGTTTATCCTTGACCCGTTGCCCTTCCATGCTTATGTCCGCGTTGACATGATTCCTATCCGTACATGTCATTACATTCACATTCTTGTTAGCATATATGATTGTACGTATGAACGATCATATCAAATTCATATCTTATGTATGACTTTCATTAGTCAATTCAACAAGCATAAAGCATGCTCAACATCAACCTAACATAACCTTCTCATGAATTATATCTAAAATGCATTCCTCATGTTGGTTTACTATCCATTTCATTATTACCACATTCAATACATGTTTAACCATTAATTGCTTACAATCTCACATAGTATTGTCATTTAGACATTTCATCAAACACTTGGTGTGCGTACTACTTTCTAAGCATAACGTACAACTATTTTATGCATAAATCTTCTAAGTCCATATGAAATTCATCAAATTCTACTACTAATCCACATATAACATTCACACATAAACATCAACATAACACCATCACATTTCTCTCAATTCAACTCACAAGAATTCATCATATCCATCCTAATTCATCAACAATCAACAAGGATTGAGCATGGATGATCATTCAAGTCATTATCCTTACCAAAACAAGTGGGTTTCACCTCTAAACATCAAATTAACACAAACCATACATAACCTATGTTCAATATGATAATTCTAACACTTATACATGATAAATTTCACATTATCTTACGGATTAGAACATAACCCACTTCACACATGATCACCAATCTTTGATTTAAGACATACCTTACGATCCCCTTGTAAAGGTGATCACTAATTCATGCTCGGTTGTGAATTTGGGCCTTGATTCGTTCTTTAATTTGAAGCTTTGATGAACTAGGGTTTTTGGGGCTCTTGGGAGCCCCTGCTCGAATCATCCAGAACACACACAAGATGTGTGTGTTTGTGTGTGTGTGTTTAGTAAATAAAACATAACTTTCCCTTGTTCATCTTTGGTCCCTCTAGTTTGTACCCTTGTTTGTTTTGCTAAACATTTGACCAGGTATAATAATCTAGTTATAACACTCCATTATATTAAACATGGGGTCACACTAACAAACTTAGAAAATTCGAATTTTGGGGCGTTACAAGTCTACCCCCCTTAAAATAGGTTTCGTCCCCGAAACCTTTCTCACTTTCATTTAACACACATTATCTTTTCTTTCAATCCATCAACACGACCACTAGCATCTCCTAATGACAATCTTCTATCTTCAAGAACCCGCTCCGGAGTTCTTATTAGTGTCGCTTTCACAAATAGCGTTAGTTCCTAACGCGCTTCATAGCTACTGCTTTATCCATCATTCTAATACTCGTATATCATATGCATTATATACCTTTTTGTTTACTTGGAAACCATTCCAACATCCCATTACTAACATTCATTTTTTTGTTTGTTTATTTATTCATACACATATATGTTTAACTTTGACTGGTACCTTATCATAATAGGTAACTATCCATTCGCGATTCATAAGTTATTCATATAATTGACTTCTTCCTAACAAGTTTATACTTTACATGTAACCCTTCTCATTTCCTTGATCGTTTAGTAACAGTTCAATGTACATATTCATTCAACTTATAGCAATGCTTACTTTCATATGATCCATACATAAAAGATCAATACTGTGACAACTCGAAATTTAGAACCTTTCGTTGTATGCTTAAACGTGTGAATAGTTAAACTTATGTGATTAATGATAAGCTACAACCTTTTATATGATTATGTGTTATATTACATGTGTGCTTATGTGTATGTATTCGAGTATGTTTAGGAGCCGAAAGCCATAAACCCGACTCGAGACCATGTGGTCTCGAGTGAACTAGTATAACACTTGGGCCGGATGGGCCACGCGCCCCATTTAACCCAACCGAAACCCATTAGGGTGCACAACTTGGGGGCGGGTATATAGCCTTAGTAGCTACCCATGTTTACCATTTTGGACAACACTCATGCTCCTCTAGCACACACACTCTCCTACTTCCTCTCACCAAAACCCTAAACCACAACATCACCTCTCTTCTCCTTCATCTCGGATCCAAACCGGAGACACTAGGACTAGCGGATCGGCTCTCACACACACACTCGGAAGCTTCACACTCATCTTCTTTACCAACTCGGCACCACCTCACAATCGGTTAGTGATTTCCATTGTGTGTGCATATTTCGGTTGTTAGTGATGATGAATGATAAAGTTGTTTGATAATATGTTCACTTGTTAAGTTTCATACATGATAAACACATCCTTCTCTAATAAACGGTATTAAGATTGTTGTTACATGATGATAATGATGTTGCTTGCTAAAGATTCATGTATGATTAAGTGTTTGCTTGATTGATGAGCTCTTGTTTGAGTAAATGATACATGTTTAGTTACAACCCTTGTTATGAACATGACCTCTCTAATAAAGGTATAGATTGTTGTATGATAGAAGAATAATGATAATCATCCGATTTTTATGTATGAGACTATGGAACAAATGTTTTGTTACAAGATAAGCTTGTTGTCTAGTTTAGGATTGATGATGCTTGTCCGAAAATGCAAGAACTTATGAACAAATGTTGAATGAAGATATGAATATCCGAATATGTGTTGAATATGTTTTGAATATTTGATGAACATGAAGAACTTGTTGAATATCATAAGAACATGGTTGAATATTTGAAATCTGATTTGTTTGATCCATTTTTAGTAAATTGCTAGACAAGAAACATGTTTAAGGATTTTGGTTGGATAGTACAAACTGCATGAAATCAGAATGTTAGTGGATAGTACACTGTTCCGAATCAGCTTATGTCCACTCGTAACCATCAGTTGCGACTCGAAACCAAGCACAACGAGTCGAAATCTCCCGGTTGCGACATCAGTTGCGAGTCGCAAACACCCGGTTGCGACTCGAAACCACACCGGATCAGCACACCAACCTTGTGACTCGAAACCACGGTTGCGAGTCCGGTTGCGACTCGTAACCAAAACAGCATGGGCCGAAACCATGGTTGCGACTCCGGTTGCGAGTCGCAAACGCCTGGTTGCGACTCGAGACTATAAACGCTGTTTGGGCTTTCACCTCAATTCGGACTTAGTTAATTTGGGCCGGACTCTTGGGTCTAGTGTACAGACCTGATATGTTACTGTTGAATATGAATATCGATGAACTGCCATGATTAAACGTGTAACCCATACGTGCACTACTTGAATACGAACCTGATTGTATGATACAACTATGATAGGACGTGAGTAGCCTCAACGTTGCTTGTTTGACTTTTCTGTGTTTTCTACCGAGCAAACCAAGGTGAGTTCACACCCTCTACAAAGCATGGGATTCCCAGGGGTCGGGAATTGGGGTTAAGGAACAGGGTTCCTCGTCCTCCTTGGGTAGGACAGCAAAGGTTCAGGAATGTAATTCCTCGTCCTCACGGACAGATATCTCGTACTAGACCAAAACTCTATCACGAAGTCCCTCATCTTTATATCGACTTAATCGCCGGGCCAATGGCGAGCGGGTCATTAGTTAGATAGCGCTATTTAGGTTTGACAAACCTCACACCGTGCCGCAGAGGACGGGCGTGAACTAATGGACTACTGGCACGTCAATGATGATAGACATTGACAGTTCAGGGCACATAAACATGACTACAGTCAGCAGTCGATATGGTAACGAGTCTAGTGTATACATGGGGTAGCCCCCACGGCCGAAATGCCAGATAACTAACACGGGGTAGCCCCCACGGCTGGATAGCCAGAGTAACCGGGAATAAACAAGTCACGTTTTTTACTATGGGGTAACCCCCACGGCAGGATGCCAGCTAAAGGAAAACTGTTTTCGAAACAACTTAAAACGAACACCCAACCGTGAACTCACTCAACTAGTTGTTGACTCGTTACTACATGCTTTGCAGGTCCTTAGGTTCTTAAGCTGGAGCTTGCATGGAGGAGGATTGTTGTGGGACATGGACGATTGTGTGCCATGTTAAACTGTGAAACAATTAAACATCATGCTTGTTTTTAAGACTTATGCTTCCGCTTGCAACTTAACTATGTTTTGTTTGAACACCAATTGTATTGGGTGGATTTTTTAGAACTACTTATATGCTTGTTCAATATGATTGGTGGCTGGATCCTGGTCAGTCACGCCTCCAAGCGGTAGTACTCCGCAGGTGGATTTTTGGGGGTGTGACAGATTGGTATCAGAGCCATTGGTTATAGAGAACTTGGTTTTAATAAAGGGGAAAACGTTTTTGTTAAAACCAGACTATAACCTGTACAGTGCTCAACGATCCACAACGATGCTTCACTCCACATGCAAGGCTCGACATTCTAGGTGATATGATCTGTGTATATATTGCCTACTTGTTAGTTACAAAGTACATTGCTTATGGTATGCTTGGTTAGTATATCTACTGTTGCTTGAACACGTGCGTGCTTACTCTATCCTATCATTGTACTTTCGCAAACCCCTCTCACTCACGTTCTTCTTGGTATGAAGATCATGTCTGGACGCGTTAACCTGACACAGGCCCAGTTGACGGCTCTGATCAACGAACGGGTTGCCGCAGCACTTGCAGCTGCACACGCAGGAGGTCAGCGTGCTCAGCCACCTGTGTGCACCTTTAAAACTTTTATGGACTGTCGACCTAGTACCTTTAGTGGCACCGAAGGAGCGATAGGTCTCCTACACTGGATTCGCAGGATCGAATCTGCATTCGAAGAAAGTGAAAGCCCTACCAGTAAACGAGTAGAGTACGCTGTTGGTACCTTGCAGGGGAAAGCGTATTCTTGGTGGAACACACAAGTTCAGATGCTCGGATTGGCGGATGAGAATGCCACCCCCTGGAGCGACTTCAAGGATTTGATCAAGGAAGAATTCTGTCACCCGGACGACATCCTAAAACTTGAAATAGAATACCTTGGCTTGAAAATGGAAGGATCTGAGATCGAAGCGTACACAAAAAGGGCCAACGATTTGGCTGCCTTATGTCCTAACTTGTCACAACCCATTTCTAGACGAATCGAGTTATACCTCAGAGGCTTAGCCCCAGAAATCCAAGGGTCCGTAATTGCGGCCAACTTTTCCACAATCCAACAAGTCGTTCGTTTGGCGCACCAGCTCACTAATCAGGCAGTGGAAGAGGGCAAGTTGCCCAAGCGTAACTCTTCCAATACGAAAGCTCTTATTAACACCAAGCATGTTTGGGGAGATCACCAGGGCGAGGGATGCAGCTCTATACAACAGGACCCGCACGGGAAACTCGTCCAGCAGGGGCTGGACTACCAAATTCAAGGGGGATACCTTGGGAATAAGCCGAAATGCCGCAAATGCCATCAACACCACACCGGGTCATGTGCGGAATCGTGTTGCCATAGGTGCAGGAAGATGGGACACATGGCTAGAGACTGTAGGAGCCCATATCCTACAAACCGAAACCAGCAGCAACAGGGTAGCAAAAAGGGGTGTTTCCGTTGTGGGGCTGAAGGCCATCTTAAGAGGAACTGTCCGCAGATGAGACAGAAACGCGACAACAGCAACAATGGAGCCCGAGGGCGGGCATTCGTGATCGGCCAAGGTGAAGCAAGGAATGACCCCAATGTTGTGGCGGGTAAGTTCCCTCTCGACGACTTTTATGTTTCAGTTTATTTGATTCGGGTGCCGATACTAGCTACGTGTCACTAGAAGTTAGTCGAATGCTTAAGCGTATTCCAACCCCTTTGAACAACAAGCACACCGTAGAGCTAGCAAATGGTAAGAGTTTAGAAGCCACACACGTAGTCAAGGGTTGTAAACTGATTCTCGCTGACCAGACCTTCTCTATCGACCTCATTCCTATTGTCTTGGGTAGTTTCGACGTTGTCATTGGGATGGATTGGTTATCCCAACACCGAGCAGAGATTCTTTGCAACGAGAAGGTTGTCCGTATTCCAGGACCCGATGGTGAACCTCTCATGATTCATGGCGACAGGAGGAGTGCTGTTGAGAACGTCATTTCTCTCCTTAAGGCCCAAAAGTGTTTGCGAAAGGGCCACACTGCCATTTTAGCACTCGTTACTGACACCTCAGAAAAAGAAAAGAAGATAGAAGATTTTCCAGTTGTACGCGATTATCCAGAGGTATTTCCTGAGGAATTACCTGGTCTTCCGCCTCATCGTCAAGTCGAGTTTCAAGTTGAACTAGCTCCTGGAGCTGCGCCTATAGCTCGTGCACCTTATCGATTGGCTCCCTCAGAGTTGAAAGAACTCTCCACACAACTACAAGAGCTCCTGGATAAGGGTTTTATTCGTCCAAGCTCATCGCCCTGGGGAGCTCCAGTGCTATTCGTGAAGAAGAAAGACGGTACTTTCAGAATGTGCATCGACTACCGAGAACTCAACAAGGTGACGGTGAAGAACCGTTATCCTCTACCGCGTATCGACGACTTGTTCGACCAGTTGCAAGGGTCGAGCTACTATTCAAAGATTGATTTGGGATCAGGATATCATCTACGACTCGTTCTGGAACTCCTTCGAACAGAACAGCTTTATGCAAAGTTCTCGAAATGCGACTTCTGGCTTCGAGAAGTCCATTTCCTAGGCCACGTGGTGAACAAGGATGGGATTCACGTTGATCCATCCAAGATAGACTCGATTAAGAACTGGCCTGCACCTCGTACACCAAAGGAAATTCGCCAATTCTTGGGTTTGGCGGGATACTACCGGAGATTCATAAAGGATTTTTCTAAGATTGCACAGCCTCTCACCTCACTAACGCAGAAGGGCGTTGTTTATCGCTGGGGGAACGCACAGGAGTTGGCATTTCAGCACCTAAAGGATAGACTTGTAGCGCACCTATCCTTTCCTTGCCGGAAGGCACAGACGACTTTGTGGTATATTGCGACGCATCAATTCAGGGTCGTGGTTGCGCGTTGATGCAACGAGATAAAGTTATAGCCTACGCCTCACGCCAACTTAAGGTCCATGAAAGGAACTACACTACGCACGATTTAGAGCTGGGAGCTGTTGTTTTTTGCGCTTAAGTTATGGCGGCATTACCTGTATGGTACCAAGTGCGCAATCTACACCGACCACAGGAGTCTCGAGCATATCTTCAAGCAGAAGGAACTGAATATGCGACAACGACGATGGGTCGAACTACTGAATGACTACGAGTGCTCAATCAGGTATCACCCGGGCAAGGCCAATGTTGTGGCTGACGCCCTCAGTCGGAAGGACACTGCGCCTAAGCGCGTGCGAGCTTTACAACTCACGATCCATTCTAGTCTGCCTTCCCAGATACGAGCAGCTCAGATAGAAGCACTGAAACCAGAAAACGTCAGGGCTGAAGCCCTACGCGGATCAAGGCAACGATTGGAACAGAAGGAAGACGGTGCTTACTACGTAATGGGACGCGTTTG